>AYEL01066102.1:0-60031 GCA_000484575.1 Olivierus martensii
GTCCAAAAAAGAGGCAAGAAGCCCCTTCCCTGGCAAGCTTATCAGCAAATGGAAATAGATAACTACCATAGCATAAAATTCCTAAATTAATATCTGATCAAATTCAATATTTACTCATTAATTCTTAATTGTGATTTATGATATTAATAATATTCTGTAAATATACGCCTTGATTACAAGCAATAATTATCAAATCTGTTAGCGTGACCTATAATATTTGACTTTTGTATATTTAGAAATGCCATTTATGTAAATGCTGAAAAACATAAAAACTTTGTAGTCTAAAGATTATCGAGAAACACGAAAGTTAATTAAATAGATCATATGCACCATATCATATATAATAATATGCCATAATATGAATAAATAATGATTCAAAATCTGAAGACATACGAATTGCTGATATTTTATTTATATTCTATAAATTTCTAAGGAATGAATGGCATAAATTTGCAAACAAAATATTAAAAAAATTCCATATAAATCAGTGTCAAATAGAAACTTTGCTCATTATTAGCCTGATAATTTAAAAATCAGAAATACATTCGAATTATGAATAGAATTAAGGGATTAAGATATACAAGTTATATAAACATCGTTATGAAGCTTTCCTGTAATCCTAATTATAATTAATATTTTTCAGTTATGATTAAACTAGTATTAATGAAGATTTAATTTGATATCCATTTATGTAGTTAATTATTATCTAAAATGTATTCATCTGTGCCGTTTCATTCAGTCAAGTGTTCTAATTTTTGAAATCCGTTTCAAAGCACCATAATAATAATCCTTCGTGCATCTAATAGTATTTCCGAAAGACAAAAATTCATTTGAACTTCTTTTTTTATTACTTTATAGATAAGATCTAGCCACCAGTGCATCAATGTTTGTCAAAATTCCAATTTAATACATAATACACTTTATCTTAAAGAATTCCGTCAAATATAACAACTTATCAGAAATTTAATGATAGTGAAACTGTCTTTTTTAAATTAATAAAATGACATTGAACAAAATTGGAAAAATAATAATGAACTAATGTTGAAATTTAATTTATTTTGTAGTTTATAAATTTATATGATGCAAACAGTATAAAAATATTTAACTTAATATTTAATTCATCTCTTCACGAAAATGTAGAATGTGTTGCAATAAAATGAAATTATTCAAATTAATTTCAGCATCTTAATATTTTTGCGAATAGATTCCATTTAATGATGTCAAAAGTTTTATTTTTAAACTGAGATGGAAAACTGTTTTATTGATATGACATAACATTAAATTTCTTGTAAAAGTTTGGATATGATATCTTGTAATAATGTTATAAATTATTAAATCGTAAATTATTTTATTGTTATGTGTAATTTTGTTATCTTGTTTCTTTTAATTTAACTTTTCTAATATCTCAATTATTCCCAATTAAACTTTCCATTATCTAAAGAATCTCTGAACTCAAACATCCATAAATTTTCGGTTCATAACAAGTGTTGAATTAGGAATTTAGATAATATTTTAATGGAAAAGGTTGATAAACACATTTTATTTTATATTTTATAACCACATGCTAATTTAATCAAATATAATTTCATAAATCATTAAGATGAAATGGAGTTTCAAAAATTTAAAATATGAATTTACACAAGTTTTATTGGTGCACCATTTAATTTTCTAATATGAATTTGTTGTTTGATTTAATTGTTGAGTTAATAAATATTAAATTTATTTTACAAAATATTTTCTCATCGCGAATTGAAATAATTTAACAAACTTTCATAATAAATCAATTTTATTTAGACATTTTTATTGATGGCAACGTTTAATTTTTTCATTCAAGGTTATAATCTAAATTTGTTTCTTCCACATTTTGTAAAGAAACATTTCTCATATAGGTTAATTATTAAAGCATCATTTAAAATGATCGAATGCTCATACATTTTAAAAATTTCCTAATTTATTAAATGACTCTTGAATCATTCGAATTTATGAAATGATATTGCGATATTCATATTAGAATTTTAGATATTTTCTTTATGGACATCATTAATTCTCGATAGAATAATTTCATCTCTGATTTCAATTTTAGAGTAGATTTTTGAACGAAAAGTAATAATAAATTTCATATTTTACAGAAAAACAATTATTTTAAAAAAATAGAACCATTAATATTTTATTTTCCATCAGTTAATTTTTACGGTTCGCTGTATAAGATTATATTTTTTTTATATTTGCCTTTAAACTCATTATTTTAATTTAAACTTCAATTGCCTATGTATTTAATTATTTGGTCCATTTTTTTCTTCTTAATGTTCATATATTTAGCTTATATACTTAAACTATAACTTTGTATTATTAACGTAAATAGAATAAATAAATTACTGTAATTTTTTCAATATTTGTAGCTTCGGTTTAGTTATTTTTTTTTATAAAAAAAAGTGTCTAAATATATTCAGTTTGTTCATCTACTATGTTTGAGATATCTCGAGAACCAAATATCACAGAAAAATTGAAATTTTAGGGAATCATTCCTTATTAACCGAAATACATTCCTATTAATTTTAAGAATTTTATGTCGTCTCGTTACAAGATGGAGACCGTTCGATACATCAAATCCTCATATCTCTGAAACTACAGTATTTGTGGCATGTGAATGACATTACAGCATTTGTTAATATTTTAAATATACAGTATTTTATAATAGTGACCTTATGTAAAAATTTTTTCATGTGACTGTCATAAAATGTTAAGAACAAAACATTTCAATACATTCAACTTTTAGACAATCGTTTTGTCATATCTAAGCTATTCAATTGCTAATTCTGAAGTTCCAGTAGTCTTGTTACAAGATGTCAGGATTAAAAATTTTATGTATGTAACTATTTGCTGCACTCGAAAGATGAAATTTTTTGATAAAAATACTTCTAAACGTTATTTACCACTAATAAACAATAATTTTTGGGATTTGGTTATAAAATTACGTACTACTGTATTTATAAAAGCTTTACTCAATACAATAGGAATATTTTCATACGTATAGAGTTTTTTTAAATTATTAATATATTTATGTCTTTGTTTTCAACTTTTACAATTAGAAAACTAATAGTCGAAATTATTTAAATAAATAATCTAAAGAAACATATAAAACTTCACAAATTTAAATTTTTATCCAAGAAACATTACTGAAGCAAAAAAAAAAAAACAATTTACAATAAATGTAAATCGCAAATATTTTAATCCAAAATGGCAGTTAACAATTATATCAATGATAAATCTGTTGTTAGAAGTTATCTAATTTAAGACATAATGTTGGTCGGCTGTAAGCAACCAAGCATTTATCATTATAACGAACGTTTTATAAACAAATGCAAATTTCTGGTGTAAATTTTAATTTCATTTAATTAAGGTGATGTTTCGAAATGTGTCTCTGTGGGCAAGGTTACTCCAAATAATAATACTAATTACTTGTGATTTCACTTTAATTTATGCAATACATAATAAAATCATGTAGAAAGATGATTAAGTCAGAACCTCTGCAAGAAGGTTAAGATTCCATTAACGTCTCGCTCATTACTTTTTCGATTTTCAGATTATATCGTTCAGTGGTTTTGGTTGAATTAATAACTGTTGTGTTAAACAAAAAATAAAAAAATATTTAATATATACAGAGAGATAAAAATATTATGTCTCATTCCTATCCTGTAATTCAATGTAAATATTTAAATTATAACTTTTAAAAACTAAGCGTTAATAAATTCAAGTATACAAATGTCTTTCACGTCACAGATTATCTATTTTCAATAGAATAACTGAACGTAAGCAATCTTCTGAGAATTTATTAACCTATTCTGAAATAATTTATCGGTGTAATTTAATAGAATTTTATAATGCAAATCCATTATTCAAATTTAAAATAATACAAGCCGTAAAACATAAATTGATTTAATGAACAAGAAAACTATAGCATTTTCGACAGAATCTTTTTAATTATTTATTTTACCCTTGTTTAATTTTTGTAATTTGTTCATTTAAAGTGGAAGATTTTAAACTTATAATTCATAAAATAAAAATAATATAAATTTTACAAGTATATTTATAATAATGAATATTTTTTTATCAATTAATTTTTTCTAATTAATAATAATAGTGGTTATTTAAATAAAAAAAATAATACACCATTTGAACCTCTAATAATGTTTTCGTTTAATTTATTTAATAATTTAACAGCAATCTGAGCTATAAAGAAAAGATATTCGAGTCATCTATCTACTAAAAAAAATAAGAAACTAGTTTTTTTTTAAATATTTACTGAGTATCTTATGTTTGGCTTCTTCTTTTCTGTTTTGAACAAATTTCAATGAAGTTTTTATGAAAAGTTTTTAATTCTGGATTCCTTGAGTGACTAATAAGCAACTTTTATATTCGCCCTAATTCAGAGTGGTTTTCAAATTATCTCAGGTGGAAGTAATAATTAGGTTTTATTATATTATATTCTCGCTGGAAAATTATAATCAAAACTTGTTAATTATAATTTAACTATTTTATATTTTAATGTTTATTTTCTTCTATCTTAGAGTAATTTCATAAAGTATAAATTACATAAAATAGCCTAATTATGATTCAGAATATCCTTTCTTCGGAATTCTTTTAAGTATCATTTTTCTGTTTCTTTTCTTTGTAATTATAAAACTTTCTTCAAAATTTAAAAACATGAAAGATCATATCAAAAGAGCTTTAAATAATCATTATATGTAAATTATTTAATTTTTAATTTTTAAATTTAACATTTGATACGACTCTTTCCGAGTGGAACTTTAATGCTAAGTATTATAATTATGCGAAAATTTCTTTTATTTTCCTTAACTGCAAATTTTAAATTAATCCTCTTGTTACATAAACGACTAATGCACTTTGTAATTTCTTATTTAAGTCTTTCAATGAATCTCTAAAAGAAAATTTTTGAATTAAATTTACATTCAAAATGCTAATTCTGTTTAACTTTTGATTTGTCTAAACTATTAAATATATACGGTAGCAAATTTTGTTTAATTTTTCTAAATTAAGTTAATAATATCATAAATTAATTTAAGTTTTAGTTTATTTTAAAAATTAAGTAATTACAGTACTTATTTAAAAATGTAAAATAAATTATGAATGAAAAATAAAATAATAAACTTTCATTAATATCGAATAGTAAAACGATTTCGTCCAAAAATACATTTTTAATTGTACTTATTAAGATTTTTTTACGAGACTTAATTTAAAATAAATATTTTTTAACGGTATCTTTATTTATTTAAAAATAATAAATTAAATAATTAATGTAAATAACAATATAATAATTTAATATATAAAATATTTTTTTTTTAATTTTTTTATTTTAAAATTATTATATTTTATAATTATATATATATATTCAAATCTACTTTAATCCAAGTTTAATAAATTTTCAATATTTTTAATAGTATCTATGGCTGTCTGATTAAAAAATGCAAAATCGATTGTTAGGAATGTGAAACACGATAGATTTCCAGTAATGCGATCCGGATATCTAAGATAAAGTATTAGAAAGATTCAGAAAACCATGATAAGATTTAAATAATAGGACATCAAAATGAATTATACGATAGAAAAGAAAAAAAAATTCCGAAATCTTAATTGTAATTCATTTATATCATTAATTAATAGTAGATTAGAATATTTAGTTAGAACTTTAAGATATTTTAATGAAACTTTTCTAATTAAGTAAAATATATTGCTCTAATTAATAAATCGTAATTAATCTTAATTGTATTTATCATAAAAATTATAAATATCATAACATCAATTTTTTTTAATTTCAAATTAACCTTCTGTTTAATATTCCTATGCAAAAATTTAATAGTTAATTATTTAAAAAAATTACTTATTATTTTACTAATATCAGCATTTTACTTATATTTAAAAAATTCGATAATAAATTATATTGTTAAATATTCGATTTGTTGTTAAAAATATTCGAATCTTATATATCTGAGAAAGATTTATATTGAATAATATCAAATATTTGATTAATGCAAAGCACAAACAACAAATAAGGCCTTGAGGGCAAGTCCATAGGGATTTTATATACAAAGGATGAAGTTAGAATTGAATCTTCACAATTTCCATCGTACTGTATGTACAATAGCAGGATCACTAGGGATGTCCTTTTAATGGATACGTTGAATAAAGGGTGAAATACAATTGTGGAAATAAAAAAATTCCACAATTGTATTTTAATAACAATTTTAAAAAATTTTAAGAATTCCCTTTTAAATAGGAAACAAAATTTTTGGAATGAATTTATATAAATTCTTATACAAAAACATAAAAGACAATATAAGATCAATTCGAATACTTTTAAACTAACAGGCAGCTGAATTAATTACAAAATATTTCAATTTTTTTCTATAAAACTCAGTTTCTAAGACAATTTGAGTGTTTTTTGGACAAGAAAAACACTTTCAAACATTTTTTTATTTAGATTCCAGATTTGTTGTATGTAAAATTTGGAACAAACTGTTTCAAAGAGAATTAGAATCTATCAAAGCCATTTTATGTTTTCTGATAAATTTTTTTAACAAAAAGAATATCAAACGTTATTTGAATTAATTTAATTGAAACTATTTATTATAAGAAAAAATAAAATGAACATTTCTTGTAAACAGTGGTTAAGCATGCTTAAAATTTATTATATATCATAGAGCTTAATTTATACTTATTCATCATCCAGTTACTTCTCAATTTATATACAGAATAGAAAAATATCTCCATAAAATTTTAGGTCAGTAGTAGTATAGATATATTATTTATGCAATTTTTTCAAGACTATAATTGAGAATAATTCTTTTCTTGAATGAAGTCGAAATATAGAGACGTATGAGAATATATCCATTTTTTATGTAACCTAACAATTTTTCTTATTTCGAATTACATGTCATTATATTAAGAAATTATATCATTTCATTGAGATCTATTAAAGTATTTTTTAATATATTCTATGTAAAGTTATATATATATATAATAAAACTGTATTTTACGAAGATTTTGAAATTTTATTTCTTAAGGTTTTTTATTCTTTAATTAAATGTTAATAGGATGTTAGCTGATTCAAAGTTATTTATTTTTCTTTTTGTGCAACGTATAGGTAAAGATTTAAATAATTTGATTCTAATGAGAAAAATCTAGCAATTTAATCAAAATTATGTTTCTTTCAGCGAAATCTTATATAGGTGTTAAAAGAACAGAGTAATTTTATAACCGCCCAATCTACATATATTAGCAGGAATACTGGTATTAAAATATCCATAAATAAAAATCTAATAATTACGGAAGATATAAAAGTTTTTAGCGACATAAAATTGAAAAATAAAGTTTTATTTTATTGCCACATAGACACATCTAAAGTAAGAGACTGAATTTGTAATCTTAGCGTGAAGTACTTCTGAAACAAAGAAATCGATAATCTATGTATTACAAATGATGATTAAGTTTATAAATAATTGCTATATAATTAAAATTATCAATTAAAAATAACTGATCATTTACAAATGTCGTTATTTTTCATCTCTGTTGAGTTTATTCATCTCAAAAACTTAATTTTAGACATTTACTAAGTGACTTTTCGTAACCGCATTGGCATCGCATCTAAAGTGACAGTTACGATAAATTAACGTCTGGATAAAATTCACGAAACGAACGACCAAAATGGCCAACGCCGGAAACTAGATCGTTGACACGTTATCTTGCGTGATCCGATGAAATCACGTGTTGTGAATTTGCGTGATCCACGGGTGTCATGGCGTACGGGTGTGTGATGTCGGGAGAGCTTAACCTCTATTTATAAAACCATTCTTCTGTTAAGAAGAGATATGTAACTTATTTCGAGTTAGTGTTGTGCATAACAACCAGAAAAAGATTAATATATGAAATTATTATATTTACCTCGTTTCGTGTTTTTAATAACTATAATATTAATAAATTTTCTTTTGTTCTATTGATCTAACAAAAATACATCTCATATAATACTGAAACATCTGTTAACATTTAGATCATTTGATCGTTATATTTAATTATATACATAATTTATATATAATTCGATATTTTGCTTTCTTCTTTTTTACATAAGGATGCCTGATAAAAAATTTCTATACTTCTTTCTCCAATCTAACCGTATTATTTTCAATTATATATATAACAACTAATTGCTTCTGGATTATAATCTTTAAAACATTAAAACGTGAATAAACTTCTCTGATATTTAATATACAAGCGAGGATATAACTAATATAGATGTTTAATAATATACTTTCTAGAAACGCTAGGTATTACTAATTGTGTAAGTGGTCATTGAACACTAGCGATACTGATGTTAAAGCTATTTGAAACATGAATTAATGTCCTTTAGTGCACATATAATTTAAGTTACTCCTGCTGATTAAATTAATAAACATTATAATGAAATTTCTAACTGTATATATTATACATTATTTCTATAAAATAATAATAACAATATTATTATAATTATTAATGTACGAATGCGTTTTACACTTTACAGTTTCAAGATAATTTATTGTTTTTTGTATAAAATAATAACAATAATTGTAACAATTTTTAAACAAATGAAAAATAAATAATAATACTAATCATCTTTGAAGTCGATTTTATAATTAGTTTAGAGAATATTTGAAGAATTTGATTATTTTAACTTTTAAATGGAATAATTAATTTCGTAGAACAACCAATATTAGATTACCTGGAGCAAATTAGCAGAGATTGTAGATTTTATGCTTTAACAAATAAGTATAATATTTGTTATGAAAAATAAAATTATGATATTTCTCCGGGATATAAATTTTTCTGTGATTATTTTCTGCAACGTTCTAATTAATATTTTTGGAAATTAAAATGAATTTACTTAAAAATGCAATTTATAATTAGGTTTTCCTTTTATATATCTATATAAATAGAATTATCGATGATGAAACTTTAAGAAAAAAAAATAAATTTATTTAAACAAATTAAAAATCTTCTAATATGATCAATCATATTTCGTGACGCTAATAATTCTTTCTAATGCATTTCTTTCTGAAAATAACTTCAAAGTTGTTATGAAAATATTGAAAGATATTGATTCATCTCATTGAAACTGTTATTTAAAGATAAAATAAAAATGTAAACTGTAAGATATAAAATCGATATTAAAACAATCGCTAAATAATAATTATGATGTCTAAAAATAATTTATTTAATTACATAAAAGAAGAAACGATAAAGTGAATTTTCATATTTTAATGATAATAATATTTAATTATATGGAAATGAAGTTTCGAATAGTAGAGAATAAAAGGAATTTTCAGTATAGAATGATAAATATTTAATTGTGACAAATTTCTCATAAGATAAATAATATAAATTAGAAACCATGATTAATATTTCCTATTCAGGTGCAAAAATTATTAATCAATCACAAAATATATTTAATAATGATAAATTTATTTTTAAATTTTTTTTGCAAATTTATTTTTTTATTTTTTGATTGAACAGTTAAATATAAATATGGATGTAATTTAATAATAAACAAATATATATAATTTTAATGCTTTTTTACAAAAAACTTTCTTATATGCATTCATTCTTCTGTCTCAAGATATCTCGAAAACCAAGCTTTCAGACATACAGTACAGGGTATTTAAATTTTATACGATCATTCCATATTATCGAAACATTAATTTGTCATACGTGAATAATATTATAGTCATTTGAAAGTATTTTCTATATATTTTACAAAAATGTTCTTATATAGTGTGGTTGCTTTTTCCATAAGTTTGATGATGAGCCTTTCATATATCTCAAGAATAGAAATATCACAGATATTTTAAAATTTAAACGATTTATATTTTTCTTTTTTATCTGACTACTAATTTTAAAGTCTCTACGTGGTTCTGTTACATGTGGCAGCCATTGAAACTTTCAAAAATTCGATATCTTTGAAACTATTTGTCGCACATGAAATATTATACTCATTTAAAGATCTTTTTTTTTTAAATGGCTATAACATTACTTATTACCGGCAAAAGCTTCACTTATATTTATTATTAAAAATTAAAATAAAAATTTGTTGCTATTTTATTTTATGCAATAAAATTTATTTTTAAAATTATACTATAGGCCTATTATAATGTTTTACTACATAATAAGACTGAACGGATTAATTTTATTATATAGAAACAGAGGAATATTCGTAAATAAATTATTATGCAGTTTAATATATTATTAAAATAATTAAAAAACATAGATATTTATTGACAAATAAGCTGTTTAACATTAAACGCTTTTAGATTAAAGTATCATTGAAAAAATTCGAAAATAAATTAGTCCATCAACAAATATAATAGATTTGTCAGACATTTAATTTAGATGATGGGATATAATAAGCCATACTGTAATATGTATGCGCTTTCTAGATTTATCTGTTTAATTGAATGCAATGTAGGACCAAATTATTAATATGAATGGATTCTATAGAAAAATTGATGTTCGATTTTTTATTATAATTACAACGCTTCATTAAAGAACCTAAAGAATTTTAGGTTCCTTAATGTTGAATAGCAGTATATGAAAGAGAAATGCTTAATAGCTTTGATATTGCCTGATTATTTTTAAGAAAAATTTAGTTTTTTTTTTCGTTTTTATTATTAGTATCATTTTTAAATAATCATAAAATTAAAAAATTGAATAATACTTACATTATTATTATTAGTATCATTTTTAAATAATCATAAAATTAAAAAATTGAATAATACTTACATTATTATTTCTATATTATATATAAAATTTATATTAATCATAATTTAATAAGAATACCATAAATTTGATTGATCAGTTCAAAAGTTAATTTTGTTAGTAACATGTTTGAAGATTAGCAAAAATTTAAGTTTTGCGAGACCTCAAATATTGATTTATTAGTATATCAGACTGATGTATTATTAAAATTTAATAACAAACTCGATTAATTTTTAAAAATTTTACTTAGAATATGAAAATTCCATTAACTATAAAATATCATAAAATTATTTTGTGCATTAGTTTTTCATATAAATAATTTTATTTTTTTCGTGTTTAAAATAGGATTAAGTTATAAAAATGGACTCAGTAATGATAAAATTTGATACGATTTTAAATTTATTCAGTTATATCTTTTCGAAAATAATTTTATTTGTTCACTTCTAGTTTATATAAATAAAAATGGCTATTTTTTTTTTTTAATCTTTTAAAATTTTCGTTCTGTTGTCAGAACGAAAACTTAATTATTTTGAATCAATAAATTTTTTTTTGTAAATACAAATCTTAAATTGGAAGATAATAATAAATGATTATATTATAAATTAAATCCTGCTTAGGAAAGTTTTAAATTTACATTTTAAAATTGCTTACTACGAAAATATGTTTAACAGTTTTGTCGGTTAAAATGCAGAAATCCTGAATAATGTATTTAATATGAGTTTTATTCATCAGATAACAATAAATGTCATCCGGGGGAAAAAGAAAACTGTAATTCTTGAGAAAATTTCTCGTGAATGACAAAATATTCTTATGAATAATTCTGTAATATATTCAATGACAAAAAAAACGGCTTATTAAATATACTTATAACATTAGGCATTAAAATATTTATATTCTGGCTGTATTTTAGATTTGAGAGTTTATTTTAAGATTGTCAAATTCATTTTTACAGTTTGAATCTTTCAATGGAAAAATTAATTTTGCATTCTTTCTGCTTTTCTTTAAAGCTTCTATTTTAGAAGCAAAAAAGTAAAAATATTGTAAATGAAAATGGAATAATAAATGCTTAAAATTCAAAAAATATTTTTTAGAATATTTCATTTATGTATTGTAAATGCTTCTAAGCAATATTTTTTAATTTTTAAAGATTTTTGATATAGTTAAGATAAGCTAAATGTATAAAGTAAATATTTTTAATGCCTTTCAATAGATATAATAATTACAACATTTAAAATAGTGTTAAATATTTATTTTCTATAAATATAGATATAACGTACTCTAATCTTGTTCTCTACAATTTTATTTGAAATTTTAATGCAATAAAAAAAAAATAATAAAGAAAACGTAGATAAGTTTGAAAGATAAAGTAGCATGTATTCAGTTCAATTAATTTTATTGCCTACTTCTAAAGTATAACCGCTGACAAGAGTGCACATACAGAGTTAACATTAACAGATACAAAAGAATATCTAGCTTGGATAATAAGGTAACAATTAAGTTGGTTTAATAAAAGTACAAGAGGTTTAACTTAATTAATATATTCTGCAGTTGCATAATGAGAACAACAGTCAAAAAAGCAGGATTATCATAGTCGACTTACATAACAAACTGCATTGCGTTTGAACAAATGTTATTGCACTTTTGTTACAAATTTATACATTCAAAATAACTGCTGGTTGTTTGTTAAAATTATTGTTTTTCTTATTATTCGAATGACAAATTACGTAGTGAAAAATTAGAAAAAAAGTATAAAATTTCTTCACTAATTTATTCTGTTATTTATTTATTATAATTCTAAAAATAAATGATATTGCATTATTGTAAATGACAGAACTTTCGTTTTCCAAATACTTGCATTTTATTTATTTTTGAGAATAAAAAATGACTATTTTTTACAATAAGAAATTTTCTAGTAATTCTTTGAAATTCATAAGGGAAATCACGTTCGAAATCTATTTATATGATTGTACTTTCTTTATATAAATGACATATAGTATATTCTATTTTCTTCATATTATGTTAAGTTCACTGCTAAAATGTCAAAAGATACATGTGTAAAAAACATTATAATTATTTCGTTATAAATTTTAATAATTCTAGTAAAATCAGTAAGATTTATTTCCGTAATTTTTTAAGGCTGAAATTATTTTAATTTTAATGAATAATTAATTAGATAGTAAGTTTCGCAAATTACTTTGAACTTTTTTAATAAACTTGGGTGTAATTTCCTTCCATGAATTATTTTATTCACTCCCGTACAGTACATTTGTCAGATGTTTTTCTATTCTCGGTTTCTCAAATTGAATGTATCACCTTTGGAATCATTTATCTAGGTCCTTTATTTGTATTTCTTCCGATGCATTACTTTTCAATGGGAACAATTTCTCGTAATCTCGTCAAAAACTGAAAGAAGGTTATTACGTTTCTTTTTTTTAGAAAAAAGAATTGGTTCTATGCGAATAGAAAACGATTTCACTGAAGTCTTGATGTAATATCTTCTTAAACTTACTGTAGAACAATCATGCTTTCAGAGGTAGTACTTCTATTATTTTTGAATTATTTTGTTTTATTATGGATACAAGTTTGGGTATAATAACCGTTATTACTTATTAAAAATGTACGAAATAACGTTTACAAGTCTATATTTTATGCATTATAAATTGTTTTACTTTTGCAATAAGGAATAATATTTAAAAATATCCTATTGAGAATGCTTATAGCAAAATTGTAATAAGAATTACGAGAATTTCTTTCTTTCAAAATAATCTACGAGAAAATATTTATGGGCCATTAGAAAATATAAGAAAAATTTATTTTCTGGATATTTTTTTGATACTTATTGTGAAAATAAAAGAATGGTGCTTCAAGATATCAGAGGAAAACAAACTATATTTATACGAGAAATTTTATATCAATTCTTTTTTCTAGGTATTGTATGAATAGCTTTGATTTATTTTAACTTCAGACAGACTCAATTTTAATCATATTGAATGCTTCTTACTAACAAGTAAGTATTGCTTTCTTATCTTCAAACTATACAGTGTACCTAGGTAGTATATCCAGTAATATATATAAAAGAAACTAATAAAAAAAATCTATATCCTCTTTATATATGTGTGTGTGTCTAATAATATTTCTATAATTTTTTAGTCAAAATTTTCAATCGTAGAATTTCTATAAATTTTATCAAATAAACTACAGTATATTATCCTTTTTTAAGAGAAAATTGCATTAAGCAAGATGTTAGGAAAGTTTTTAATTACTTTAATTACTCTATTAAATATTGAAAATTTAACTAGTTTATTATATTTTACATTGATTACTTGCTTGCTTACTTGTGGGAATCATATGGAACATTAATACTAGTCAAATTATTCAGGTATAACAACTTATCTCTGACAGTTTATTTCTTTCTATACGAAGATAAACATACACTTTGCACTTTAAGAGGACAGATGTCGCCACAAGTTTAAAAATAATGCAACATAATACAAACAAAAATAAATTTTAGTTACTTTAATTCATTTTGATAAAGAATATTTACGATATTTCTATAGTTAACGTTCAGAAGGGTATTAATTAAAGCAAAGTTTGCTCCTATCTCTACGATGTTTTCGTACGACGTAACGTATGATAAAATTGAATCCTTCCATTTTCCAATACTCAATCTCAAATGTAAAGTATTTATTTTTGATATTACGATCTATTTTATTTTGGTTTGGCATGACTACATTTCAGATATTTCTAAACCATTTCTAAAAAAGAACTGAGATTTCTTTTCCGTTCCAGATGGCACTTTTCTTTTCGAGCTTTGCAAATCCTAAATCCATCACAACGTTGAATACATTCTTATATCTTGAATGAAGCAAACAAATCTATTTTAAAATATATACTGTATATATTTTATTATTATTATAATTATTTTAAATTTTAAATAAAAACAAGTTGAAATCCCTATATCATTTTTTTTTTCTATAGGGCTTATTACATTCCACATTTACACGACAGACAGATTTATAGTTTGAGAGAGTTCTTTCATAAAAAATCTATAAATTAAATAAAAATTGAGATATTTAAAATTATGAATTCCCCCTATTACAAAATAGTAAGCCATAAATAATCTAGAAAATTGCGAAATTTGATCTTGAACAAAATAACAGTTCATGAAATTATAAATTACAAGAAAGTATAAAGTAAATTACACAAAAATAAATAAAAAACATTAATATTAATGTTTTTCTTCCAAAAATAAAAATAAAAAATATATCAAAATCGGGTAGAAAGTTAAATGAAATAATTACTGAATGAAGTTATTTATAATTTTTTTTTTAATATATAGGCCTATATATAAAAGTAATCATACAGAAATTCGATATTCTAGAATAATTATGATTAAATAATTAAAATATCAATATAAATATCGTTAAAGTTAAGTTATACGATATTCGACAATTTTTGAAGTCTGATATTTTTCTTTTTTAATTCTAGAAGATTAATTTTTGAACGTGCTCCGAAATACAAACAAGACGTGATTACTCTTATACAAAAAATTTTTTATTTGTAAAAATACATCAATAAAATGTTTTGGTTTAATCAAAGATCCATTGTGACGGAAGCCTTTTTATTATCTATATTTTTAATTACTTGTAACAATCAATAGAGAGTAAATAAATTCATAAAGTGAAAATTTTAATTAATTTATCAGTTTTTTTCCCCCTGCTGAATTATTTAATCCTATTTGAACATAATTTATAAACGTATTCAATTTTAAAAACATAAAAGCAACTTTTCACAACTTTTAGAATATATTGAATTGAAAAGAGATTTCCTTTATTCGTCTGAAAGAGGGGAATGAAATCTATCGCTATGGAGCAAAAGCCCCCCACTTATTTTTCCTTTTGTAAGAAGTAGGGACACTCTTCGACTCCCTCTTTTTTACAAGAACATCTGTCCCTAGCAAACATTAGATACGTGTTCGCTTCATGGACCGGAAACTTCTCGCCATAGAAACGTAGACAGTGCCCCACCTGTGGTCTGGTCTAGAGAAGTGTCTGTGTTCTTTACTATCTATTGAATTTTAGAAAAGGCCCAATTTCACGGTGCTCCAAAATCTCTCTCGGGATACTAAAGTATCTTAGAAAAACTTCTAAACAAGAGAATACATTAAAATAGATAGCAAAATCATGCTACGGAATCTGATTGTATTCAGTCAACTTAAATGATAAGGCGCTTACAGTTGCCTAGAGTAATCAGAGAATGATTTATTATCGGGATTAATTGTAGTTGACATCTGAATAAAACGATTGCAATGTCCAATCGTAGTTAAACATCACTTAGGCTAATGGAAACGAGATGTATCTGACCTAACACAAGATTATACTACAACTTGAGACTCGAATTTTTTTTGATAAATAAATTATTTATTTTACGAACGGTTTATAAATATTAAAATTGATTTTTTATATTAATTATTTATTTATTGGTCATTTATATAAAAATATTTTACTTTTACTCGATCGATATTATTTTTTAAATCAACGTTAATTTAAAAAAAAAAGTAGTTACATTTTTTGTAATATAATATTATTAATAATGCTGTGTGAGTATACATATATATATATATTTATATATATCCCAAATAGAAATTAATATCTTTATTATTTTTTGTTATAAATTTACATCATTTTTGCATTAGTCTCGCTTGTTCGAGTAAAGGCAAACAGAGCAGTACTTTCTTTAATGTAATAAAGTCTGACAACAGAGCACACCTTAGAAGTGAAATGACATGACATTAGATAAACAGCATCACAAAACTTGTTTCCGATTCTTGATTAGATGCTTTATCTATTTGGAAAATGGTATTCATCTATAGACAAAATATAAACAAATATATCTATCTATAAACTTAACTTTTTTCTTCTCTCTCTCTCTCTCTCTTCTTCTTCTTCTAGTCTTTATTTAGATACTCTAATCCAATTTTTAACCCATTTATTATTGTGCTCTCTCTCTCTCTCTCTCTTCTTCTAGTCTTTATTTAGATACTCTAATCCAATTTTTAACCCATTTATTATTGTGTAGGATTAACGTTAATTAAATATTAAAATAAAAATATTTAAAATATGAGTAAAGTAGTAATTAGACGAATTTATAAATAATTAATAGGCTTGAATGCGTATTTAAGGAATGAAAAATGATAATTTGTAATTTTTTAATTAAATTCGATTAGGATAGAATAACGATTTTTAAAACTATATCACAAGTTACCTAGTTATTTTATATAAGCTCTCATTAAGAGGCACACAAAAAAAAGAACTGCTAATAGCAAAAAAAAAAATCTCCTTACTCTATGCTCACTGCCGGAAGGAAGACACTAATAGTAAAGGATAACATGCAAGATCAGTTTGAAGAACTGCTAATAGCAAAAAAAAAAAAAAATCTCATTGCCCTATGCTCACTGCCGGAAGGAAGACACTAATAGTAAAGGATAACATGCAAGATCAGTTTGATATGAGTAGTCAACCGAAAAGTTTGAGAAATACTTGAATAAAAAAAAAATATATTTGCAGTCCACTGTTTATGTGGCGAATTAATCAGTATTATGACAAATTTATAGCTGCAACTTTTTTTGAGACAACATTTTGACATTCGCATCAAAAATTAATTTTCGAAACAGATTTTATTTAGATAATAACTGCTTTTTACATAATGTACCGTGACAATATAGACAGTATCTGTTTTAACTTATTTTTTATTAATAATTATACGATTTGAATTATAAAAAAGTTTTTTACGTATATAGAGAGAGATTTATTTTTCGTTCCTGAAATGCTTTTAGAATCATCGTCAGTCAAGATTGCAAGATGATGCATTAAAAGAAGAAAAACTATCTTCAATATTAATCGCTGAGTATGAAACACGGTCTGTATTTGAATTAATGCTTAATCTGTAAATAAATTTCTATAAAGTCGAATTAAATTATTAAAATATGTAAATATATCCAAATACAATATTGATAAGGAGGAAACTTCCAAAAAAATTTATGAATTTTTTATTTGTGATGAAATACTGTATATTTTCAATAAAATGCTATAACTACTTGAATAAAATTTATACTGATTTAAACTTAATCTAGCTATTTTATAATTTAAATAAGCCGAAAGAGTTTTGAGTAATTAAATGAAATTTTGCTACTTTCAAACGCAAACATATATCTTTGGTTAAATCAATTGTTATAACATAAATAGCCAACATTATATTGCTTGATTAACTATAGACTCACTGAATAATGAATTTGCTTAAAGTTAAAATTTAATTAAAATCAAGAATTATTTAACCAATTTTCCCATAGTATTAATTCCAGTGCTTTAAACTAATTATTTTGACTCTAATGAATTTAGATAAATTTCTAGTAAAAAAATGATTTGAATTATAAGTTAATTCTTGTTTGTTAGGTTGGATTTCGATTATTGCCTCAAAATAGAATAAAATAAATTAGATGAAGTCAAAATCGATATATGTGTAATTGAATAAGAGAAATATTTGAATAGATTTCCTAGTTAGCTTAAATAGTTCATCATTGTGAAACATCTATTGTATGATTCATGAAATTTTGATTTGAATTAATATTCATTAAAATTTTAAAATTAAAAAGGAAAAAATAAATCTCCTGACGTGCAAATTTTATTAGCTAAAATTTCTAGAAGAGGCAAAATTTAGTAAATACTTTTCGTATCAAATTCTGAAACAAATAACATGATGAAAATATTAATAAGTTCCATAATTATAGTCTTTAATAAAACATTTATTTTAAATTAATTAATTGTGTCATCTCGAAAATTGATTTAAAATTTTATAGAATAAGAAATTTATTAATTAATTCTATTATATTAAATGTAAATATTGCATCAGTGTACAATGACTATTAATGAGATTATTTCTGAACTACATAACGTTGTTAAAGCTTATCGTTTTATTAAGAAAATCAAAAAGAAAATTAGCACAAGCATCGTATTCTAAACATTCGAGAATTTTATAAGAGAAAATTGCCAAGGGGAATATTTTACCAATAATTTAATCTATATCTTGTTGATAACAGAAACTGATAAATGTTTTAACTCGTAAACGGGTTATCTAAATCCAACCACACGAAATCATTTTATGGTTGATTTTGTCATTTTTGAACTCAAAATGATTAATTATACCTCTCCCAAGACTCGTCTGAGATTAGACTCTCTGCTTTATTATCTCTGTACAGTTTAAAGTAATTATTAATACATAAGTAAGTTTATTTATTATTCATTTTTTATCCACTCCAGAGTATTCAAAAATGTATATTTACTATTGATACATTTTTTTCTGTATAATCGAAATATATTATTGAATTAATATTGGATTTTCCGTGCGATAAAAAAAATCTATAAAATTCGAAAAAAAATATCAAGAATCTATATAACTCGAACGTGGAAACATTGGAATGCCTGTAAACGATTGCTGTATGAGCAACCAGTGACGAATCACCAGGAACATTCTAGCGATTAATCGGCTAAATTATAGATTTGTGCAAAATTGAACGTAATTAGTGCTCTATGGAGTTACGTAATTGCAATATGATGCTACTTGAAAGCTATTCATAATATATACTATATATTCAATTTTGTAAAATGTATGCAAATTTGATACGGATTCGAGATGTAATTTTTGATAAAAATTTTGGATTATAATCTCTGAGTGCATAAAGTAATTCTGGCTTTACAAATTTCCTGTATTCATTCTAGATTTAGGCTGTATTTTAACCTATTGTAATACACAACAATATGTTTATAGAACATAGTTCTCAAGAGGAATTTTCTTTCTTTGAATAAAAAAAAGAAAAAAGAAACAGGCAATACTCTTAAAGTTGACAAAAAAAGAGAAGAAACTTTCTATAGAAATGTAAATTCAATTTATGATAAAAAGATTTACTAAGAAAAGTTTAAATTTTGTTCGTCAAAGTTTCCGTTGTCATACGTAAACAATCTTTTAAAATAATATGTAACTTCCACGTGACAAATAGCCGAGGTCTTATTATTTGTCTTTTGCATGTAAACATTTCGTATGACGTAACAATACCTAGGCGATTTTTAAACAATGACTGCGTCAGATAGAAAAAAAAAAGACTGTCGCCTTTCACGTGATTGGAAGGTATCCACGTTGCAATTAATAGTTAAATATTCATGGGAACAAATCGAATTCTTGACCCCGAACAGAAACGCCTAGAACGACACGAGATTGAAAAACCACTTTCAATCGATCCACAAATGTACCTGGAGAAGAGAATAGCTAGAATCGCGTGACCCTTTTGCGACGCCCGATAATGGAAGTGGGAAATGAAACGTTGGAATATTTATGCCCTGTTTGCTTCTAATAGCAATTAGTGGGTTGGGAGATCGAAATATAGTCTAACCCGTTGTTCATTAACAAGTTTGTTTCGTATTGTGCCATTCAGTAATTATCTACTTCGTTAGTTGATATGGAAGAGAATCAGTTGCGAAACTAGACACCTAGCTATTCAGACTTGACTATATAGTATCTGTTTTTGATAAAAATTTTTCACGAACATAATTATAAAAACTTAATAAATCGGAATTAACTTATAAAAACTTTATAAGATTTTCAAGCACGTTTTTAATTTTAAAGATTTTCATATATTTTTAAAAATAGTTGTGAAAACTGCCTGTTAGGAAAAACTTATAGTTCCGTAATTTCGTATTCTGTGTCATTTTTTGTAGATTCTTTGAACGGCGAGAAGAGTCTTTCTTTTACAATAGCTGATAGCGATGAACTATTCCGTTTTTGACGCTCTTGAAAAGTGAATGGTTATCGAAATAGTTGAAAATTTCTTTTACTTCTCGCTACACTTTATTCACGTGATGCTCTTCACTTAATGCCAATCATTCTTCGAATGGCAGATTAATAAAAATTATCCAAGTTGTTTTATTTAACTTTTAATTAATCGATAAACGTCGTAAATATGAACTCAATCTATCGTGTTTCAAAATAAACATGTTATTAAATATTGGAAAATTTATAATCGCACTTGTAATACGATGCCTCAATTTTATACATAAATTCTTAATAATAAATGGTTTTCCTCTTACATATTTTTTTTATTAAAAATTGGACCATTAAAATTACTTTAAAACATTATAATTTAAAAAATTTGTTAAATTAAAAAAATATTTAAGTTAATATTACATTAGATAAACAATTTTTTTTTTCTCATATCTATGTTAGCAAAATATTTTTTGTAATAATAATAATAATAATAATATACGAAATCTAAGTTTTAATAATATAGAGACTCTTAAGATATTTTGCTAAAGTAACTAGTTATATAATATGATAAATTATTCTTATATTAAAAAATTAATCATAAAAGTTATAAAACATGCAATTTTGAAAAGAATTAATAACCTACTTTCCGAAAATGGCTGTTATTTTGGAATGATTAAAGATGCACAATTAAAACATGTTATCAATCTGAACTAAGATCTGATAATGAATTATTTGATAGTCCGATCTCGTATTCTTATTTCATTGTCCAATGCCAGGATCCATTTCCTTCCTTTAGCCAAAACCTGAAAAGTTTGAACGTCCATCATTTTTAAATAGACACTGCTGTAGGGTTAAAGCATGCGGCGTCGAAATAATTATTAATGGCAAAATATGCCTACAGAATTTCATGGCGATCTACTAATTAGTTCAAAACTTTTTTTAACTATACACAAACATTCATACAGTATGGCTATCTTATAAACTCCACTTTCCTTCAGAAAGTAGAATAAAGCAATTACTACAGATATGTTATGTTTATATACATTAAACCTAAATTAAACTTTGAAATAATTATTATTTATGTACAACCTTCATACTATTATGTATAGAAACAATTAATGTCCTAGCAAAACATCCCTATTAACATACTTATTAGGTAGATGTACATTACTTGCTAATGTGTTTCATTTATGCAACTTGTGTACAGAATACGAAAGATCTTTTCTAAACATGATTAAATTTCGTAAGTACGTCAAGAGAATTATGATTAATTTATTTCTACACTACATTCATAGCCACTTCTAAAGTAAACAAAATAAAGAAATATTAAAATAAATTAATATAAATGAATTTTATTCAGTATTACCAATGTAAGTATTTTTATTTAAAGAAATGTATAATTAAGTTTTCTCACTATTATTGTTTCAATTAAATATTATTCTTTTTTTAAAAAATTTTTAATATTTATTTTTATTTTGAACTCTGTGAATACAAATATGATATTTAATTAAATATTTATTCGAACAAATAAATACTGCATAATAGATAAATGCAATCTCTTCCATTCTTTTTTCAACTACTATATGAATTATTTAAAAAATAATAAAAGATGCAAAGGTCTTTTCATTTTTAAAATTACTTTTGATTAGATAATTTTCAAAAAGATCATTATTGAAATTTTAATAAAAAATAAAAAAAATATGATATTCCATTGTAAAAATGTATATTATTTAAAGATTTCTTTGCATTAATTGTTAATGATGATTATTAGGAAAATTAATAATTTATTTTTCAGAAGAAATTTAACAAAAATATAAAGATACGAATGTTTGCCTTAAGGGAAGAAGTATTATCTTAATAAGAAACTAACAAGAACATCTGACATTCTGCTTCATAAATACATTTTATGATTAGCATTTTAATGAATAAAATTAACTTACTAATTAAACTTCTTCCGAGCAATATATGCTTGCGGGGACATTTCATTGTTCAACATCTTTGTTATTACAAAAATAAATTCAAAAATTGGCTAATTTAAAAGTTTTATATTATTTAAATAAGTTTTTGAATAATTAAAATTATGTATAATTCCAAAAATAAAGTCCATTTTCGGATTACTGAACGTAAAAAATATTTTTCCATAAGCTTTAAATTTAATCGAAATGTTAGCATTTCGAAAAAGAATATTAATGCATTTATTATAAAACTAAGTTTTCTAATCTCGAAATTAAAAAAAAAAAAAAATTGAAGATTGTCAATTATAAGCGTTTAATAACGTTGTCAAATTTTATATTTAATTTATATTTCCTTTCTAACGTTAAATTCTGCATATTTTCTTTATCTATCACGATAGCGACTGATGACTTCCAATATTTGAAAAAAAAAAATCATAGTATATAAATTGTAGAATTGGTTTTACTTGCGGTTTTACAAAGTGTAGATTTTTCTTAAGAACAATTCCTTTCTAGTAATTTCCTAGTTTTTTGCGGGCATTAAACATAGCAAATCTTTCTTGCATACCTCTTCTTGTAACTGTCAATGTGATGGATAGTTCAATTCTTCATACTGCTGAAACGGTTTGCGTCTTTTTGCATTTGTTTCTCTCCTTCTCTCGCTGTTTAATCACGACAATTTAAATTGAAAACTTGACATATTACATTGTGTCTTAAATGTAACAAAAAAATAAAAAATAAAAACTCTGCCTATTTTCCAATCGATACACACATTTTTCTCTAACGAGTAAAAATATGAAGCATTCCTTTTAGAGATCAAAAAAATTTTTTCTTGATCGACGATATTAAAAAACCATATAAATTTGATTTGTTGTTTGACCTGATTACATATATATTTTATATATATAAATAAAAAATAAAAAATAACCTGTGCTCTGCGAATGATGTATTGTAATGACTTACCAATTTATGATAGCAGTTAATATGTTACAACTGTAATATTTGTTATTTAAATTTGCATCAATTGAATCAGAAACGGTACTTATTGGAAATCTCAGCACAATACAATTCAGCATGCAGTTTACAGATCATAACATTTAAATGCTTATGGCTTATAAATTTATTCCACGACTTCCTTATTGAATATTGGAATAAGGAAATCGCAAAACTAATCGATACTAAATAAATCATAATATAGGCTATATAATCTACTTATGTATATATATAAGATCGGAAGAAGATTTTTATTTTAATTGCCAAATGGATAGTTAGTAATGTGTCATATCTCTATCAATAAATTTTATTACTTTTATGCAGTGATTTGTAAAAATCTATCTATACTTAAAAAGAAGAAGATAAACTTTATTTTGAATAAAATAAGTTACATAATCATAAAAATTGGATGCTATTTCGTTGATCTGTAAAAAATGTAGAATGGAAAAACAATAGAAATAAATATACAAATTTGAAATCCAATATGATAATAGGATTTTTTTTTATCCAATAATTATTTTTTAACCAAAGAATGAGGATTGAGATATCATTAATAGACTATTGTGAAATCAACTTTATTATACAATATTAGCTAATAAAACAAGTAGAAACAGAAAATGAATTTCATCATTTAAGATAACTTGATAGGCAAACTTTTCTGTATGGTCACAAAAATTTCTGTATGGTCTCTAGCGGGCCATATGTAAAAAAAATGTTTTTACTTTCTGATACATGACTTATTCATAGTAGAGGAAAATACTGCAATCATGCCGAAAACGAACGTTCTGTTTTCAACGAATTTTCACGGCCACTCCCTACCACTAGCATTGGCTCAAAATTCATTGTATCAATCAGAGGTAGCACTACCTCTACTATACCTGACACATTCATTTAACATTAGGGGGTGCTGACAGTAGTGTTTCTCAGGAACTACTAGGCTGATTTACTTGAACTTTTTTTTAAATGACCGTTGGGGTGAGTGTAGGATTTTGAAAAAATGGGGTTTTGCGGATTCGCAAAGGGCCAAAAACTGCAAAATTTCTTAAACGGCACATTCGGGACTTAATAAGTCTGTCAATATTACTTGGATTTTGCTGAGTATAGCACCATTCGATTCATCTTAGTCAGGCAAACAATGTGATGTATAATACATTTAACTAAATCATACTTAAGTGTACCATTGTTACAAACCTATTTTGATTTCTGGACTTAATATTGCTTCGATTTTGATGGTAATGATAACAATCGATTTGCATTAATAAGCTGAACAATTTAGTGTATAACATATTGAGATATGTCATACAGTAAGTGTACTGTAATGGAAAACAAATATCGAATTTTCACATGTCAGACAACCTATACAAGCTACAATTTTTGCGTAAAATGGTTGAAATTTTCTGACATTGTTCTGCGACTGAAAATCTCAGTGGATCTTTTTTCTGTTTTGAAAAATCTTGTTTAGAACGAATTTTATTCAATGTTAAAATCAGCGAAATTTTTCAAAATATCGAGGTTTCTACGATCTCGTGAAGTAAGGCGGCAGGTGGTTCAACTCCGCCTGAGGGCAAATTTTTTTCTTTTTCGTTTTTAAGTAATCTGGCAGAAAATTTATTATTGATAGATGAACTGAGAAAATGGGAATTGAGGATTTTCGGCCACGTGAACACGAATTTGCTACAACCATCGAGTTAGCTTATACTTCTACACAGGTACTATCAAACCACAACTGGATTAAACCAAAAAACTACGAACAGGGGACCACCGAATAAACTGTTATCAACAGTTGTAATACTATGCTCATGCGTAGAGCGTAAAGCAAAAACCCAATTGTTTGGGAATGGGAGATCGGGAGAAATAAGATGTTAAAGTATTCGCTTTGAATTTAAGCGCAGCCAGATTTTACATCTTAAAAATTTGAATAAAAAGTGTGGCTTAAATTTGAAGTAATATGGTATTAACACTTCTGTAAGTGTTTTGAGTCTAATAAATTTATATTTTTTTATTATCTAACTGGTTTGAGAATTTATTCCAATTATTAGTATAAGTTTCTAACATTGTTTGTTGTTTTCAATCTAACAGTTATTTGTTACTTCTAGTTGTAAGTTTCCAGTTCTGGTTTTGTTTTTGCTGGTTAACATTAGTTGTTAGATTGTTTTGAAGTTAATTATTTTTAAGTTAGAATTTAGTTAACGACCTGAGCTCAGGCCGAACTCTGGATTGCAGAGTTGTTAGAACTGTTAGGTTTAGTGTAATTATTATTAATTAATATTCGTTAGAATTTGTGATTTTGCAAACATAAATCTGTTTGGCATTCAGAGATCATTCAAGTGAGTATCACATGTCAGAGCATTGGTTAATGATTAAACTAGAATTTTTAATTAAATTATCTGAAGAAAAATCTGTCTGAACCTGAGATTAATTTGAAGATCTTTGGATTACTGTCCCAATGTCCTAACTGCTAGACCACTTTTTGGTTTCCATCCCACATTGGAACAGTAATCCAAAGTTCCTCAGTTCAATCCCAGACTGAGGAAGATTTTTCTTCAGATAATTTAATTAAAAATTCTATATTAATCATTAATTCATTGATGGCACTAATTTTTGATTTCTTCTTCAGCTGTTTTCTGTCCATTACTGGATGAAGGTCTTCCCAAATTCTTCCATCTTTTTTTTTTATCCATGACTTTTCTCATCCAATGTATACCTGTATGTATATATATATTCCACTAGTTTATTAGAAAATGTCCTGAAGGAGCAGAAAAAAATTGGATATATTTGAAGTATCAAATGGTGAAAAAAGTGTACAAATATCATTACGAAACATACAAAACTTAAAATCAATTTTTAAAGCTGAAGTATACTTTAATCTCTGAACTTGGAAAAAAAATCTCTTCACCAAACAAAAGTATATTCTGCAGCATCACTTACAAAACTAAACCCCTTGCTGCTTAATAACTTTATAATGTTTTACTTGCTCAGCTGCGGAATATGTTTTTTTTGGTGAAGAGATTTTTTCCAAGTTCAGAGATTAAAGTATACTTCAGCTTTAAAAATTGATTTTGAGTTTTGTACATTTTGTAATGATGCTTTTACACTTCTTTTCAACATTTGATACCTCAAGTATATTCATCTTTTTCTGCTCCTTCAGGGAAAAAAATCTCTTCAAAAAAAAAAGTATATTCTGCAGCATCGCTTACAAAACTAAACCCCTTGCTACTTACTAATTCTATAATGTTTTAGATTAATTTATAGGTGCAAATGAATGCATTGCCAGATTTAGATTCACAGACCAAATCAAAATGTAGTTTTGTAAACGATGCTGTGGAATATCTTTTTTGGTGAAGAGATTTTTTCCAAGTTCAGAGATTAAAGTATACTTCAGCTTTAAAAATTGATTTTAAGTTTTGTACATTTTGTAATGATGCTTTTACACTTCTTTTCAACATTTGATACCTCAAGTATATTCATCTTTTTCTGCTCCTTCAGGGCATTTTCTAATAAACTAGTAGGTTATATATTCAAAAATATCAGAAAATCAAGTGGGACACACTCCAGATTTTTTTAAAGGGGGCATTTTAGCGAACAAAATCTAAATTTAATTAATGTTCTTGTTTATGTAATTTAACAATTTTGTGGTAGAAATTTTAAAAAATCTTACACTTGCGAATGGACCACAGGCCGCACAAATTATCGTGGGCTTATGTGGCCCATGGGCTGTAGTTTACCTACCCTTGATTTAAGATATCATTAGTCCTTCTATAAAAATGCATGATAAAATATTAAAAATAGTAGCAAGTTAGTTTTCAATATTAATAATTTTCATTAGGCTAGGTTCCCTATAACGATAATGTAATTAAATTTTATTTAGAGTGGATATTTATGTAAGTTTTTTTAGTATGTCCATAATATTGAACCAATATAGATCATTTTCAATAGGCATTGTTCTCCAATGGGTCCCAAAAACATATGTGAATTTCATACAAATGGGATAATTGTTACTTGCATTATCATGCTGATAAACGGATACACAGAAAAATCTTATTCGTACATTTTTATATTCCATTCAGATATGGAAAGTGTCAAAAATTAATAGAATATAAATAAAAAAGCAAATGATGATATAAAATTTTAAAAAGTTGATCATTAGTATCCTGCTAAATAATGAGACAGTCATCCATATAATAGATATAAAAAGCAGGATAAAGAATGCATGAGGGATTGTAAGAATTTTGTGTTCAAGATTACAAATAATTATTTCAGAATGAAAAACTGAAAGCAAATGCATTAGCACATATGAATAACAACCATTAAACTGTAAATAGTTATTTTTTGTATCATTAGTAAAATATGTTTATTTATTGTGTTCTTATTTATAAGCCAGTTTAAAAAATTAATAAGACAAAGTAATCATTAATTATCAAAAATACTTAAGGAAAAAAAAATGATTATTAAAAACACTAGTAACAAAGATTAGAAGAAAAAGTAAAACAATGCCAAATATGATCCACATATTACCATTTTATATCAACTAAGTATCAAATATTGTCGCAGCTAAGGAAGCTCATGGAAGCTCTTGCATATTTAGCTATATTTTCACTTCTTCTACATTGTTATATGAAATATATTCTCTCTGAACAGATAATTTACATTTTCTTATAAAAAAAATTTTATAATTTCAGAAATATTTTTTTACAAGTAGAGTTTGTGCTATTGTAAGGCTAATGTAATAACAATTCATAGGTTTATACTCTGACATTACCCATAACACAGAATAACAAATATGAATTTGACAGCCTAGATCTCACCCTAGGTTTCAATGTTATGGTTATACCATAGTGCTTTGCGATCTGATGATAGAATGTTCAAATAGCAATGTTGAATTTTTTTATTGAGGCAATTAAAGATTACTCTTGTTTATATAATACTAAGTTTTTCAAATATAGAGACAACACACAGAGAGAGATTCAAAAGAAACATGCTTTTTATATCTATTACATGGATCAACAGGTAAATATAACATTTTATATATAATAATAAATAATAATTTAAAGTTTACAAACCATAAAATAATATTATCATAGATTGAAATCTAATATTAAAATGATTGCAAGGAATTAATTAATTAAAGTTTGCATTTATATTTAATCTTGATATTCCTTATGTTATTATCAAATACATTCAAAATTATTTGAGCAAATGATTCTAAAAATTAACAATATGCTTTATTTTCAGTTTATGAGGCACAAACTCTGAAAATCCTTCATGACATGTTTGTCAGAGAAAAGGAAATTATCAAATCTTCTCAAAGAAGTGGAAATACTACAGTGTATAAAAGTCTCAGAAATTTTTTGAATTATTATCATTTTATAAGGATTATTGTCATCCAAAATAGTAAGTTCAATATTTTTGGATATATAAAAAATATCATTCAATACTTTTTGTATTAAAATATGTATTATATTGAATACATAATTTCAAATTGAAAAAGAATATATCTGAATGTGCATATTTTATATAAGAACATGGTTTCACAAAGTGTGATAAATTAACAAAGGACATTAATCAAAGCAATGAAATATATTGATAAATAATTCATGTATTCTTTACTTTTAATAATAACTCATTTCAAAATGATTTTATTTAATTAGTTTGAAATGATTTTTTTTTTATTTAGAACTACTACAAATGCATCACCTACAAAATGATTCAAAAGATGAAACAATTGATTTAGAGAATAAAAGCAATGAAAACCTACAGACCTATATCTAAGAAAGGGATCCACCATCAAAAAGAAAAAAAATAAAATCGATTCTTTAGAAGAAGAATAATTAATAAAATTATTAAAAAATAGTCATAACAGAAAATGAGGCATTTTGTTATTCAATAGCAAAAAGAAGATAAATTAAGAGTCATCAGTAACAAAACTAAAAATTGATATTTTAAATACAATATTAAAATATTAAATAAGATGATGGAATTATATAAATGTTTATTTACAGTAAAATGTATTGTTTGTATTTTAAAAGAAAATTTTAGTAATGAAGTTTTTTTGCTGTTATTTTCAAATATGTTGTTATTTGTACCATTTATTAACTTAATAACGAGATATTCATAAAAATTAAGCATAATACATGCTTTTCTAGAAATACAAATATTTTTTTAATATGCTTATGTTATTAGTTTTAAATACATGTCAGTTATATGGCTATTACATTTTCATAAAAAATTATAATTGCAAAGTTTTTTTATTACATGGTATACAATGACAGGAAAAAAGGTGTAACTCCACATGTCAGTTTTAATTCTTCAGAATGAAATTAAGATATATTCATGATATAATAATATTCTGCTATGGCAAGGCTCCAGTAGATATAAAATAATCTGATAATTGTTCATGTAGGGCTACTGCTCTACAATTTGCAATTCTCTCTCAATATTTATAAATTCTTGTCTCTGCGTACTATTCCTTCTGTTTCAATATCATTATATCCAGGAGGACAATACAATAAATCATTTCTTAAAAAGTTATGCAAGCATACAGATGATTTCACAATATTTGTGCATAGTTTGAGACCACCATTGACAGAACCTAATAGTGCACGCCAACTGGCAACTAAAATATCAAAGGTATTTTCAATAATACATCTAGCTCCCAACAAAAATTAAATATATGTTTTTTTTTTAAATTTAAATTTCTTTCTGGAAAAGATCACATTAAATAAATCTTGAGAGGAAATGTTTCATCTTCTACAAAACAAAGGGCTAATAACGAGGAATTTGATTGAGCAATGCCTAAAGACCCCTCTTCCAACCATTTGCTAATTACACATTTAAAAAAACAACAGCACTACATGCAGTATAGTTAAAACTCCTCTTTAATATAAACCTTGTACTAACGTTTATATTAAAGAGGAGTTTTAACTATACTGCATATTAAAGAGGAGTTTTAACTATACTGCATGTAGTGCTGTTGTTTTTTTTGTGTGTGATTCAGAAAGGTTTAAGCAGTTTCGATAGTGAACATTGACCATTTGCTAATTACAGAATTTTTCAGAATACCTTCATTGTCCTCCAATATCCACATGTATAAATTTATAATCAGTATTGTTAAACAATTTTAATATTCTGAGCCTTTATTTCTAGGGCATTGTATTTCAAATATCTTTACCATCTATTGCACCGACAGCATTTGGAAAATTCCACTTTATTTCAAATTCCTTCGTCATTTGCTCCCCAGTCCTCTGATGTAGGTTATTTCAATACAATAGGAGAAAGTGCATCCCAAATAGCAGAAAGAATTTTATGAAGAATTTTTGGCAATGTGCTTTTATCCATTCTGTAAATTATTGCTAAGGATTGTTATCAGCAAGGTGCTGAGAGAAACCTACAATATAGATAAATAAACTTTTACTCATCTCTTCATATAAAATTTAGTAAATATATTAAATATTAAAATTTAAATATACTTATATTGTTTTTACTTTCTGATACAAATTTAGTAAACATATTACATATTAAAATTTAAATATACTTATATTTTAGAAATTTTATTTTTCTTGTATGAAAATAATACACTATACACAACAAGATAAATTTTAAATAAACCTAGTTTAGAAAATATAAAATTTATTAGGATTTTTATATTATACAATTTCAATAATAAAGTGTAAAAGTGTATTAACTAACATTTTAGTTTCAGTAATCTTGTTTTACGATACTTACCTTAGGCTAATAGAGAGTCTTTCTGTCAAAGAAATTGGATATCTATGATTTGATTTATGAACCAATTTATTATATATGAGATTTAGTATAATGTCAAAACTTGCTTTAGTCATCCTGAAATAACAATAAAATGTTATTAATTTAAGAATTTTTTATTGAAGTTATAACCATATAATATGCTTGCTTACCGAAAATATTTGAAGTGATATTCAGGATCACTTTCTCTTAACTCTTGGAACTAGATGATTTTACCATAAATTCTCCTTTTTTCAAAAATTGGTCAGATATACAAATTTCTTTTTATTTTCTCTAATAGTTACCTTAGTAATAAGATAGCTGCTATCAAACGACATTTATGATTATCTATATTTAAATGGATGATACTGTATGCATGTGCAGATTTGAGTAATACAATATTCAATTATAAACAAGCAAATTAGAATGCAACATGACAGACGATCTAGACACTAATGAAATGTTAGCTATGTTGGAATAAAATGGGCCTTTATAGAAAATTATTTGGGCCACTGAACAATTTTAAGGATTTGAATAACAGGATTATTTTACTAGATAAAAATTTGTTAATAAATTGTTTATCATTATAAAACTATGATAAATCATTATTCCTTCTATAATTTAACAATTTGAGTTTCACTTAATTGGGTTAAAAGAAAGGTCAATTTGGTTAATTTCCTTAGCATCCATATTAAAGCATTCCAAGAAAATTATTATGTTATTACCATAAAATAAATAATACAATTTTATCTCTAACATATTCAAGTGTAAAAATGAAGATTGAAGAGATGCAAATTTCCACAAAAGAATTTGGGGCCAAATGAACTATTGGAACACTATGTTCATTTTGTATTTTGAAATTCTCTATAAAATTCAAATTTGATAATGAAAGTTACAAGAATATAGTATTCTAATATTAAATTATATCTTAAGAATTTATTATATTGTTTTGCACTGAGTTATGCTATATTATTTTTGTTATTGTTACTATGAAAATCTTCATGTGAAAGTGAAAATTATAAAAATTTATCAGCCTACGTTTATCTTCTTTAAAATTTATCTTCAAACATTAAAATTTCAGAGTTCAAACTTCTTAACTTCCCCTAATAACTTTTGTACTGTTTGAAAATTTTAATGAATAAGTGCAATACTATTAAGATAACTTTAATGACAAATTTTAATTCCACTTATTTATTTATTCAAAAATAGGAGAGTCCAAAAGATAGACATAATTCTTTTCACAAATGCTTACTTATTTATATATATAATTTCTATTTAGTCAAATTATAAATCTATTTGTAGATTTATTCAAAGTAAAACATAGTTAATGAAAATTATGAAGTTTAATAATGAACACATTTACATATACAGGGTGCGTCAGCTAAATCCGGACAAAATAAACAATTTAATTAAACAAAATTTTATTTAAAAAAAGAATAAAATTATGAAATTATCATTTGCACATTAATTTTGGATCTGTTTAGATTAAAATTACTTCGATGTAATTCTTTCTGTCTCATTACTGCCCTCGATTCTTGACCGGAACGATGACATGCCCTGCGCAACGCCTGCTTGTCCAAATTCGAAAACGCTGCCTCAATAGTCCTGTGCAACAACTGCTTGTCCAGGTTTGAAAACGCTGCTTCAATAGCGGCCTGGAGAGATGCCACATTAAGATGTCTTGACCTATTAGTGTCCTGTGCAACACCTGCTTGTCCAGGTTTGAAAACGCTGCTTCAATAGTGGCCTGGAGAGATGCCACATTAAGATGTCTTGACCTATTAGAGACCCTTTCAACAACGTTCCATATGTAATAGTCCAAAGGATCAAATCTGGACTGTTAGGCGGCCAGAATTCTTTAGGAAGCAAGTTGCAGCGAGCAACTCTCTTTGTTTTAGCAGCATCAGACAGCATCTGTCGTACTTTTATGAAGTAGGACTTGTACTGTAGGTCCTCTTCCGCAATTCAACGCATTGTGGCCTCACTCACACCCAATGTTTTTGCCAACTGCTTGAGAGATTGCCCTGGGTCCTCTGAGATGAACTCTTGAGCTCATCGTACAACTTCCGGCGTCCTTGACGATCTCCTTCTGGAATGGCTCTTCCTTGACGGGTTGGCAGAACCTTCTTCAGACTTCTCTGAAGCCGCATATCTAGTGCAACATTATAAACTGTCGATCTTGGATAGTTAAAGAACCGAATTATTTTAGCAGGTGAACGTCCAGCGTAAAGGCCTTCGATTATCGCTGCTCTCCGAGAAAGAGAACAACAGCACAAAGGCCTTCGATTATCGCTGCTCTCCGATTATATTCTGCACCCAAAGGCCTTCGATTATTGCTGCTCTCCGATTATATTCTGCACTCAATAAAGGCCTTTGATTATTGCTGCTCTCCAATTATATTCTGCACTCAATCTTAACTAATCAGCTATTTTGTACTTATCCTCAAACGCATCATCTGTCTGGCTTACTTCAGCAGCATCGTAGTGCTGACGTAAAATATGGCGGGAAATTCAATTGGAAATTTGTCCGGATTTAGCTGACGCACCCTGTATATTATATCCAATGCATATCATATATACACTATTTATTATTTAACAAAGAATAGAAAATTTTCACTATGCATTTACATGGGAATATAAAATACAGTCAATTCTCAGTATTCACGGATTCCCTATTTGCTTATTCGACTAATTGCGAAAATTTATTTGTAACCACAAATTTGATTTTTGCGGCACTTTCACGCTTATTTGCAGATTCTCACTAAGTGGCAAAAATGCTGTTAATGCTACTCTTACTCATAGTCTCTGTGTCGTTCTGCCTGAAAAGTCTCTTACCTCTCCTTGCTCACTCCACAGATCGGAGGTAGGCCAAAAACATGTTCATATCATCTGCAGGTCCCATACAATAATGTGACCCTATCATTAAATGCAGGCTCAAATTTAGGCACTTAACTTCCTGCACATTTATTCCTTACTCTGAGATTTTTAAAAATCTGAGGCAAAAAGCAATGCAGACAAGGATGACACAGTTTTTTAACACATTTCAGGAAGATTATGTGTCAACTGCCATATCAAACAATAACCCATCAAAACTAAGATTTTATTTACTACAAAATTAAATAAAGATTACTGTAATTATAATATTGTATATAGTACTATACACTGCATATATTGTAATTATTTGTAAGTATTGTAATACACATTAAATAAGGTGTCTTTAAACAGAAAAACACAGATGAAGCAAGGATTAAAATGTTGAGAAGAAACATTCACAGGAACCTAACTCTATTTCCTATAGGCACAATGGTTCAGTATTTGCTAATTCAGTATTCGCGAAGAATTTACAGAATGTAACGACTGTGGATAACAAGAATCGACTATACTGTATTTAAGACAGAGATAGTTCTAGTTTATTTTCTAAAGAAGTTCTCTTTATAATGATGTTGCTTTATCTATTCATTATACACGTATTTTCTGATTAAAAATATATCTGGTTTCATATAAAATGTTTTTCATAATTTCTGTTTTGTTTTATTGCAACACAGAACAAACAATTATTGTAAGTTACAAGTTCAAATACAGGTATCCCAATTTACATATATTTGACTTTATATAGCAGAACCTGTATAAGATGACCACCTCCCATTCCAATCAAAACTGGTCATTTATACAGGTGGTCGGCTTATACAAGTTAATTATAATACAGCATGTTTAAATTAAATAAAATGATTACACTTTAATAAAATCAAAACATATGTTTTTGTTACAATTTATAACACAGTTTATCATTTATTAAGAAAACACAATATATTTAATTAGTATGGAAAAAACTATCAATAGTGCTTTGTCATTCATAGTCATTCATAATATTTTTTATAATTTCTATGGCAAATCAGTGTTTGATGTCATTTAATTGAGACAACAATTTTTTATAATTTTCTATTGTTGGTGCCAGTTTAATTCTTGAACATGTTTCTTGCAGGGTGTCATTTGCTTAAAGTTGCAATTTCTGTTGTTCCTCCATTTAGTGAGAATTTCTTTTTGAGACAATATTTTGTGGATCTGTGTTTTCTCCATGTTAAATTTTTCTGCTAATGCTCGGTCAGAAAGACCTTACTTACTGTCTTTAATCGTTTTATTCGCTGTTCTAAATTCAAGGCATTAACTTTCCATTTAGCCCATGGTTTAGCCATGTTTCAACATCCAAAGTGCATTAACAACACCTCACGTATATGAGATTACATTTGATTAATATGCTTGCATAGAACACAAACATCCGGATCCGGTGGCTGATTGTTTTCACTTTCGCTGTTTCCCTTATATCACTTTGAACATCATAAGTATACAACTTATGATTTTTAAGTTTTTAATTATCATATCATAGATACAAATCTAAGGAATGTGCATATTAAAAAGATATCGCATTAAAGTAGAAATGACACAATGATTTCGTTATTCCAGCATTCTATGTCATTCTCGTCATATGAATGATTGGGAAAAATTCATACGGTGCATTTTTTCAATTGTAGTGGTTTGGCTTAAATGAAATTTAAAAGAAAACAGTACTGATGTAAGCAATAAAGATAGACAATTAGTATAAAAAAATTATGGTCATCATAGATGGTTTCACTTTATGTTTGGTCTATAAAAATGATGATCATGGTTGCGTTAGGGAGGTGGTCATCTTATGGAAGGTCAAATAGCATTATTTCTGTGGGAAAAAATTCGATTCCCATAAAATCGTGGTTGTCATGTCAGGTGGTCTTCTTATACAGATGATCTGAAGTCAGTTTTCACTGTATATAAAACAAACATTTATTGTATTTGTAAATTAAAAATCCAAACATGGTTTACAACATTTAAAAGTTCATGTTATTTGATTTAATTATTGCTTGCTGATCTTAAGCATCATATTGCAAAGTCGCAGATTTTAATGAATATCAATACTATTAATTATAACTAATCCTAAAGGTTAATGACTCTGCAAATTCCAGAGTTCAGACTGAGCTCAGGTCTTTTTCTAAACTCTAACTTAAGTATAATTAACTTCAAAACAATCTAGACAACAATTCATGTTAACCGGCAAAACCAAAACCGGAAATCGGAACTTACAACTAGAAGTACCGATCAAGTGTTAGATCTAACGAACAACAAAACGATGTTAGAAACTGATACTAATAAACTGAATTTCTCAAAACAAGTTAAATGATGATAAAAATATAAATTTATTAGACTCTAAACACTTACAAAAGTGTTAATAAATACTTTATTGGCTAATTAAAAGCAACAATAAATTAATCAACAAGCTTGTTTAATCCAATTCAAATATCAAAACAACTATGCACAAAGAACAAATCTAAAATACTAATTAAATCTAGTACCTCCACCACCGATACAAACTTCAAGCAATCGTCGATCTTTACAAGAATTCAAATGTCACTTAGCCTACTTTACCTTGATACAACACCTCTCTGAGTCGTTGGTTTTGTCGACTTTTATATCCGAGTGACATACAGTCCCGTGTTGCTTCATTTACATAAATATATATAACAAATTTAAATTTATTAGCTTACAGAGTTATTCATTCATGTCATCCTCTTTACAATAAATTTGTATAGTGAACAAAACATCGATACGAATCATTCTTACATTCATATATCGGATCAGTGGTAAAATTACTAAGATTAGATGACGACGTCATTACCCAGGACAGCTCTTTCGGAGGATGATTCCCGATTCCGTATCACATGATTGCTAACTATGATGAGGGAGAGTGTGGAAGTAAGTCAACTCTTAAACTAAAGTATAATACATTAGATAATAATGAAAATAATGATAAATAATAAGAGTGTATAATAAAATAAAATAGGACAGGTCAGAGTTAACTTCCTCACAATATTACTGGTATGATATCATTCCATGTGGAATTTTCTGCCTTTCAGGCTTTCAGTCAAGGAATAATATACAGTGGGTGATCAGTTAACGAACATAATCCGTTCTAAGATAACGTTCGTTATCCAAATTGTTCGTTAACCAATCACCGATTTACCATAGGTTTTTATGGGAATTTGATTAATTCGTTCTGGAGACCAAAAAAATAAATAAATAATTATATAATTTCTTTCATTTATTTATATGTAATAACTATAATATATACATACATAGTCTTGCATTTTAATCTATTACTGGTATGATATCATTCCATGTGGAATTTTCTGCCTTTCAGGCTTTCAGTCAAGGAATAATATACAGTGGGTGATCAGTTAACGAACATAATCCGTTCTAAGATAACGTTCGTTATCCAAATTGTTCGTTAACCAATCACCGATTTACCATAGGTTTTTATGGGAATTTGATTAATTCGTTCTGGAGACCAAAAAAATAAATAAATAATTATATAATTTCTTTCATTTATTTATATGTAATAACTATAATATATACATACATAGTCTTGCATTTTAATCTATTATGTTTATTTTCTGTTAATGAATCTGTCCAATATCGATTGCTTTTCTTTCTTTAGGATTTTTCGGAAGTGATTAATAGCATTGTCATGGTAGAGATCCCAAGCCTATTAACCTCATCCTGGTATGGGTGCATTTTAAGACAAAAATATTGTAAAATCTCTCTCTTACCTTCTTTAATAAATCTTTGATTTAAGTTGTCTCCGAATTCACTTTAATCAGGAAAAATTACTGTTCTCCCATCCTTACCTATAAGTTCACCAACACGGAAGGCCTAAGCCTGTCATTCCATTAGGTTTCACCATATCCTCGTGAGATATTTTATCTGGCAGCAGCCACTTATAGAGTTCATCACAGGCTGGCCAACACCCATGATGGGGTCAACCGGATGGTTGAATCACAGGCTGGCCAACACCCGTAATGGGGTCAACCGGATGGTTGAAGATGGAGATTCAACAGGCCTGGCCTAGACCACTTTTGAAAAATTGGAGAAGTGGGACTTGGATCCTCCAGGAATGTAAGCCACAGCTTTACCATGCGGCCATCCAGCCGACCTGTCATTCCATCAGTCTGCGGGTCCCATTGTTTGTTCTGCAAAGTGTTCATAATCCAAATTTTGTTCATTATCCAAACATAAAAATCTTTTGCAAAAGTGTTCGTTATCCGAACAGTTCGTTAATCAGTCGCCCACTGTAACACCATAACATTGAATAGGTACAATCACCATAAGTTCACCTAGTCCCAGTAGTTTGATTTAGAATTTTTGCTAAAATTTATTTTCCAACTTGCACAAAATTCAAGTTACATAAAAACCTTTGATCCTAATTATTTGCTTAAGTCAGGGAATACATGTATATTGGTTATTTCTATCATATTTCTAGTATAATAATGTTCCTTGTACATTATCTCTTCTTCAGATAGGGAATAGTATGGTCTATAATTTCATGAAATTGCAATTATAGGTTGATAATCAAAAATTCGGCAACCTTGGGACCCGAGGATTGCCAAAATTTCGAAAAATCTGGATTTTTGATGTATACACACACACACACACACACACACACACACGCGCGCGCGCGCACGCGCAGTATATATTTAACAGAAAAGGACTACTTGTACAATACTTTAAAGAAATAAAATTAAACACTAAACGAAAAGCATATGAAATTTTAATGTTCAAATAACTACATAAAAAACTAGTTCTACAGAATTTTAATTCGTTACTGTATCCTTGAAAAAAGTTAAAAGATTTTATATAATCAATAAGCAAAAGAAGCCAAAAAAAATGCCTAAATGTTAAAAAAAATTTCTAACGCCAACCATGTCTAAAAAAAGCCAACCATGTCTAAAAAAAGCCAAAAAAGAATTCATTTGGTATCAAAAAAAGCCAATCTGGCAACCCTGGTTGCAAGGATGGCCAAACATCTGAATATGGAGTACAGGCCCATCAAAACATAAACAGCATCTCCAGAAAACAATGGTGCATCAACGTGGTAAATTTAAAAATGCACTCCAACATTTATGTCGAAAAACTGATGGAACTGGAATAGTGATTGCCAGATTTTTTATCATCAACCTGTACTGTACTTCATCTATTATAGGAATTTTTGGTTAAAATTTATAAAATCAAGAAATATTTCTTGGTTTATAAATAATTGGAAGTGAGATTTATTGACATTAAGAAAGAGAGTGAGATTATTAACATTAAGATTTATTGACATTGGAAGTGAGATTTATTGACATTGGAAGTGAGATTTATTGACTTATAAAGTACAGATTTTAAATATCTACTTTTTTGTAGTAAGTAATTCAGTAGTTGTAAGAGCTTCCTACTTATGCAAAGAATTAATCTATCTAGTACTTAAAAAGATTTACAAGCAATTTATTAAGTAAATAACTTACCTAAATGGGAATTCATTGATAAAACAGTAAGCAGAGCCTGATGTAATGGCTAATAATTCTAAAAGAGTACCAAAGAAATTTATCCCTGCAGCACTTTTTCCTTTGATGATTTTCACAATTTGTGGAACTTTAACTGTTTTAAATAAAATGATTTGCTAAGCATTTTTAATTCAAAAATGAATAAATAAAATAGTTAATAAATACTAATATATTAACTCTCATAAATATATCCTTATAATGAAAAATTTTATATTGGTTTATTTATCAAGAATAATTCTAGGAATCTTAGCATTAGAATTAAAAAATGATGTTTGTTAAGCTTAACATTTAATATATAGGTAATTGTTGACTTATGATGGGATTTAGTTTGAACTTGGCATCATAAGTCGTAAATGCTCAAAATTTATGGATTTCTCACTACTAATGTTTACTAGAATACTATATATTATCTCAATAAATAGAGCACAAAACTATAAGAATCAGACACAAAAAAGGAGCACAAAAAATCAGATCATTGAATCAAGTTCTTGAACTCACAGAAGTACACTGACTAATCAAAGTTACATCAGTTGCTGATTACATCACCATTTAACCCATTTGCAGCTATTAACATGTATACACATCAAGTGGGACAAAAAATGATAAAAACAATAAAAAAAATTCAATCCTTATTTTATTAATCCAGCTTTTGCAAATTGGGTTTTTGTATGTATTTGTTAAAATATGTCCTGATGATGATTCCTAAATTTTTTCAATTGCCAAAATATTTTAAAAATTACATGTAAACAAACATTATTTATATTTAAATGGGATGATAGAATTTGGATTTTTTAAATCCCTTCCTGTTGATTTTATAGTCTAATATGTTAAATTTATTTCAATTATGAAATTCAATAAATGATATTTTTGAAATTTTTAGAGAAAATTGAATTTTTTGTAAAATGAGCTATAAAATACTGAAAATTAAAAAATATTGTAGATAATAAGAAAATAATAGTCAATTCTGTTAAAATAAACAAATATATCTTAAATCATTCATTTTTTTTTTTTTTTAATTCACCAAATTATTCATTTTTTTTTTTAATTTCACCAAAATTTGGGAGAAAAATCGCAAAAAATGAAACAAACACCCTCAGGCCATTTAAGAGAGTTGTGACATTTTTATTACTTTACAACAGCCACTCGTTTCCCAGGAAATTGCAGCCAAGCCTACTTAGGACGTGGGTAAGTGGCATTGGATGCTGAGCAACAATAAACTAACTGCAGTCCAATTAGAGCAGACCTGAATTAGAGGAAAGGAAAATATATTATAGCTGTTTATGTATATTTATCATTTTGTAGTCTATCATGTATTGTTTTTAGTAGTGTATACAAGAGTTCTATATTTAGCTGTTTTTAAGTTCTGATTTGAAAAACAGCTAAATATATAATTCATATTCCATAGCCTATCATATATATTTCTAACAATATATGATAGGCTACATAATGATAAATCTAAACAGCAGTGCCATATGTCCTCCAGAACAGTGGTTCTCAACCTTTTGACCCTGCAACCCAACATATTTTTTTTAAATCGTACTGCAACCCAATTGTTTATTTTATAATATAAAATAAAAAAAGGTAGTATATCAACATGATACTGTATGTACTCAGATTAACTTATAGTACAATGGATTACAATGCATTACTCATATACAACGAAATATAACCATGAACTATAAATTAAAAACATACACTTTAATTCTTACACTTCAATGAAATACAAAATACAATTACTAATTTTAAACACACTAAATGAACACATTGACTACTTAAAAAAATGGTCATGTACATACAAAGTTATTCTTATTGCTATTCTGACAACTGACAATTATACACTAGTTCAAAACTAGCAAAACTGGGAAGGGGAATGTGCTGATGAATGCTGGGACGGGCGGAACAATTATGCGCATAGACTTAAGTTACATTCACAATGTCAAAATTAGATATTAACGTACCAGAAATTAATACTATTCAGAACCTCATAATTAATTTTCAAAATTAACATAAAAGACATTTTTTGTCTATTTATTTATTTTTTAATATTTTTAATTTGGTATTTTACCAATTTCTTCGCGACCTAAAAGGTTGAGAAACACTGCTCCAGAGTATACATTATCCCAGCAAAAAATAATAATATAGGAAATGAGGAAATTTACATCAAGAGTGAAAAAAGAAATTTAAAAACAAGACTTTTACAGCACAAAAGGGACAAGCTACTGGAAACTTAGGCATCATGCTCTCACAAAGATTTTACGAGACAGATCTTTCCATAGATTGGGAACAAGCAAGCATACCATTTAACATCTATATTGGATTCATAAAATTTTTTAGCTAATGCAGTTTTTATATTTTCTGTTTTAATGTCATACTTGTGTTCCTTAATTCTATCTTCCATGCATCTTTTCATGATAACTATGTAAAACACTTTTTTCAATCTCATTAGAGTCCATTGGTATTTGGTACACTCCTGATTTATTAAAATCAAAAAGTTAGATCTAAGTTGTCAATAGCAACTAATCAAAACAAAAATTGCCAATAGCAACCAAATCAAAACAAGCAGTTTTAGTCCTGATTTATATTTTTCTTGTTTTCTATCTTTATCATTCCTTAATAATTCAAAAATTGTTGGCTCCCTCTTAGTTACTAAGTTCTTCAAAAATAAAAAAGGTTTATTGAGTTTGCTGCCATAAAGTGCTTATTTTAAAGTTTTTATTTAATATACTAAGGTAGTTTAGTTTTGTAAGTTACTATAAACTGATGGCTTAATAAGTCAATAAATAACTGAATTGTTAATTTAAGAGAGTTATAAATTGAGGGAACAGTGTAATGTGTTTCAGAAAAATACTCATTAAGCATTTTCATAAATTATGGCCAAAATTACTATCAATTTAAATGAAAAAGTTATTATAAATTTCTGAATTCAACAATGCCATCCATTTTTCACTGAAATATCACCTAATTACATAAATAAGAATAAAATTACTTCAAATAATTAATTTAATGGTTGTAACACAACCAAGACAGTTTCTTAGCAAAAATCTCTAATACTCTTTCAGTATTTTGGAAATTGTGCTTTGTGAGAAAATAATCATACTATTATATAAAACATTTATATCTATATTTTTTGTGTAGTAGGCTTAGTGATAGAATTTTTGTTGTCCCTTTCCACTCAAATAGAGTACTAAGGGAACTAACTTTAGACCAAATTTAAAATACTTCCAAATATTTATCTGATAAATAGATCTAACTCAGCTTAAATAGTGTTAGTAATTAAGATAAAACTTAAGAACTATGTTAGAACTTACAACTAAATATTAGTCAAATAATTTACAACTATATAAAAGTAAGAAGTATTTCAATATTTGCAACTATGTTAACAACTTACAACTAAATATACGAGGGGAAATCAAAAAGTAACATTATTTATTTTTTTATGAAAACATTGTAGTAGGTGGTGGGAAAAGTGGATATACTTTTTGAACTTGTTGCGTCTTCCCCTATCGTTTAAAAGCACCGTGAAGGTGCTGACACCTAGTGGAGACGTGCAATTGCAAGCAGCAAGATGGCGTTGTTGATTACATAGTCCATGCTGGAAGAACAAAGAGCTGTAATTCGTTTCCTTCATGCCAAAGGTCGTCCACCCAAGGAAATTCACAGTGATATGCAGGAAGTGTACGGCAACGACTGCATGGTCTACGCAAATGTGTGGGCATGTTGCAAAAAAAAAAAAAGAACGAGTCTCGTTGATGAAGCCCGCCCCGGCCACCCGGTACGAGCATCCATGCCATCAAAAGTTGATTGATGCGGCTATTCAACAGGAAAGGCAAGTGTCGTTGAAAGAATTGGCTGCAGAGTGCGACATCTCCTACGGAACGGCATATGACATCATTCACGACAAGCTAGGGTATCATAAAGTGAGCTGTCACTGGGTGCCAAAGCAGTTGACGGAACAATAAATGGCCAACATGATGGGCTACAGTCTGACTCATTAGACACGGTACAGCGTGGAAGGGACCGATTTTCTGCAAGGAATTGTCACAGGTGACGAAACCTGGGCATTCCATTTCATACCAGAATCGAAGCAGGCCAGTATGGTGTGGAAACATCCCTTCTTCCCTGTCACCAAAAAATTTCGGGTGACAGTCCACGAAGAAAGTCCTCCTAACTGTGTTTTGGGACATGAAGGGAGTTCTGTTAGTGGAGTTCATGCCGCATGGATCATCATGGAATCAGAACACGTACTGCAATATTCTGATGAAACACCGCGCCATTCGTGAAAAAAGGCCTGAGCTGGACACCGGGGACATTTGACTGCTTCACGATAATGGCACCCACACTGGCAAAGTCAAGGATCTGATTGCAAAATTCAGATGGGAAGTTCTCGACCACCCACCATACAGCCCGGATTTAGTCCCAGTGACTTTCAACTATTCGGCCCTTTGAAGAAATTTCTTGGGGAAAATAATTTCAAACGGACAATGACATCAAACATGAAGTACGCTGGTGGCTATACTCTCAGGAAACAGACTTCTATGCGATGGGCATTCAAAAACTTGTATCACAATGGGATAAATCAATTTCAAACGGACAATGACATCAAACATGAAGTGCGCTGGTGGCTATACTCAGGAAACAGACTTCTATGCGATGGGCATTCAAAAACTTGTATCACAATGGGATAAATGCTTTAATCGCAATGGCTCATACGTAGAGAAATAATCACAACATTGATGTGTACTTTGTATATTTTGTTTATTCATGTCTGCTCCAGCACTTTCTTAAAAAAATAAATAATGTTACTTTTTGATTTCGTCTCATACATAACATATGACATTCATTTCAGAAACAATAGAACAGAATGTGTTAGTAATCTTTCTGATATATCAGAAAGATTAGGTTTGGTATATCTATTTCCACAAGAAAAAGTGTATGAGTAGACCTATCACTGACATACCTCAACCACTGTAATGACCAAAAGTGAATATGGAAGGTCTACTTAAATAATTTCTAAAAAAGATTTTTGATAGTGAACAATGATTGCAATACACTAGAGAAGGCAGATTGCCTAGAAGTTTTATAGTCATTCATACATTTACAGTCACAAAATAACAACTATTCACACCTATCTCTTATACTACTTAATCTTACAAATATTTTTATTTTTTTTAATACTTTTCTGCTATAAATAATAGTAATTAAAAAACTAAATATAGTAAAATATTTACAAGGGTTATGTTCTTTGAAAACAGCACAAATACTAAACTCAAGAATTTATTATTTCAAACTCTATCTTTTTCTTAAATAAACTGAAAGCATTCTCAATAAGGATGCACGATTTGTTTACAGGACTCCCTTGATTAATGCAGGTTTGAATAATGCGGTTTTGATTAGTACACAAAAAAAATTTGAAACTATCCCTTAATATATGCAATGCGAAATTTGATTAGTGCAGTTTTTTTTTTTTTGCAAACCCTCTGAAGTGTTGGTAACTGAATCTCAGGGATTGTAGTCTACATGATTAGAGCACATAATAAATTTATTTTTTGAATTCTGTTAATATTACAACTTTCATAATCTAATTGTTATATTTTAAATTTGTTTGTAATTTTTATATTATTAAATTTAGCGTGAATGGGAACTACCTAATAATAGCCATTACAATATTATATAGCTAGAATTGCCTTCAGTTCCTCTCCAGCACTCAATGTCTACAGTGTTACTCTTACTTCTGCTTAACAACAACTCGTCAATAAATTTTCTATTTAAGAATTATCCTTTATAGAAATGGACATGAAAAAGAGTAATAAACGAAAACACATCACTTTGGATACAAATCTTGAAATTATTAAGCGATTTGATAATGGGGAAAGCAAAGCAAACATAGATAGAGCACTAGGCTTTGGTGAGTCTACAATACATGCAGTTTTAAACAGAGTTAGCAATTATGAGAAAAAAGCAGAATTGCATCTTCATCTTTAGGTATGCAATGCAGTAGAAATAGAAGCCCATTAATGATTAAATGGAAGATTTGCTATTTATTTGGTTAGAAGATTGTAATCAAAAGCAGATTCCTATTGATGGAAACAATATCAAGATCAAAGCTTTGATCCTTTTTTCTTCACTTAAAGAAAATAAATATCAAGGGAATATTGCAACATTTAATGCAAGTAAGGGTTGATTAGAAAATTTCAAAGCTCAATCAGGTTTAAAAAATGTCAAACTTACAGGCGAAGCAATGAGTGCTGATAAAGATGCAGCAGCCAAATATCCTGAAGAGCTAAATAAAATAATTGAAGAAAATGAGTATGATTATTGTCAAATCTTCAATGTCAATGAAACCGACCTATTTTGGAAAAAAATGCCAATGAGAACATTTTTGACAAGGAAAAAAAAAGTGATGACACTAGGTTATAAAGCATCCAAGGATAGATTAACACTTCTACTCGAAGGTGATTTCAAATTAAAACTGATGCTAATTTATCGTACAATGAACCCAAGGGCAGTTAAAGCTGTAACAAGCAATCCCTTCCAGTAATTTGGAAATCAAATAAAAAAGCTTGGGTGACAAATCAGTTGTTTGAAGAATGGTTCAATATGCATTTTTGTCCCACAGTTGAGAAATACTGGAAACAAAATAATCTGGACTTTAAAGTTCTTTTGATTCTAGATCAGGGGTGAGCAACCTTTTTAATCAACGGGCCAATTTAAATTTTAAAATTTTGTTAACTATTAGTTTTAAATTATCAATTTCGATTAAAGCAGAAGTGGAGATGTCATTTGATAGTTATGGTACAAGAGAAGCATCAATGCGAGGATTAGAAATAACTATTGTGGTTGATAAATTAAAGGAAAAGCAGCGAAAGAAAAGTGGAAAACCTAAGATGCGATGGGTGGCATAGGATTCCTAAATAAGAACCAAGTCAATGTTGTTAATGCCAATAAAATTGACCAGATGGGAAGTAGCAGAAGAGCTCCGGCAAAGATTGATCTGGATTGCTTTAAAGAGGCATTAATTTTAAAACAAGCGTTAAAAGAAGTTGGTCTACAGTTGGGTGTAAGACTTAGCGATATTACAGTGATGAATAAAAACAGGACAGTTTCGGCTTTTAGCAAGATGATTTGGATTAACTTGATCGGCAGGCCTGCGGCAGGTTTTGTTATATCTTACGCATGCTATGCATTTTACCTCATTAGGTAAAATGCATAGCATGCGTAAGATAATCTAATCTTGCTAATGTTAAATGCATAGCATGCGTAAGATAATCTAATCTTGTTAATGTCTCTATCTCTAAATCTTGCTAATGTTCAGGTTAATGAACCTGAACATTAGCAAGATTTAGAGATATGACCCACAGCGGCACAGTCTGGACAATAAATTTGGGATCTACACTCACGTGAAAGATGACCATAAGCCCAGCAGTTATTACAACGCTTGATATTATAAAAATCCCTAACTTTTTTGCTGAACCATCCTAGTGAGAGAAAATCACCCGATAAGGAAATAGCCCTTCACAGAGTAGGCGAAAGTTCTATGATCCAGGAACAGGAGTTAATATCAGCATCCTTGTTTAGCTGAAAACAAGGTTTGATGTGTTCCCTGGGCTCGGAGAAGTCAAGTAAAGAATGATTAGAAATACAGATGTTACTAATCAATTCGTCGGTTGTCCAAGAGAGCGGAACATAATGAATCATAAAACGTGGTCGCCTTTTATGCGGCGGTCGAGTTTTGTACTTAACATGAGCATTAATATTAGAGATGAGGCGATCCGCTCCTTCTTTGGAGTTATAGTTCAAAACAATACTTGATTTTAACAATTTAGTGCCACGAACACCAACTTTAATATTTTTAAGATCGATGACATTTTTGATGTTTTCAAAGTTCATCTGGAGTGGATTTGTTGTCTTCAGAAGGAAAGACAAAGACCGACGAATCGTCCGCTTGAATTCTCGGTAATTTAACTTTATCAGAGTAGGTCGGTTTATTTGGTAGCCGTTCAGTTCTAAGAAGGATTTGAGACTTGTAATTTCGGCTTTTAACTTAATATTATCGTCCTTGTAACGATCAACATCATCCCCTTCGGCAACATAACAGTCTAGAACAGGGATGAGCAACCTTTTTAATCAACGGGCCAATTTAAATTTTAAAATTTTTTTAATGGAATGACCCATACATGTTTATCAACTGAACAATTACCTTTAAACAAGTTAAAAATAAAAAAATCATTGCCAGTTTAATTCTGCACTTTTACGTACATCTCATTTTAATGCAGATGTTGCCTTTTTGCCATAAAAGTTCCTCTCTATCTTTGAAGTGCATTCTGTTACTTCTCTTATCAACATTCAACAATCCACAAGTATATTGACATTCCTTCTATTTTGATATTTCCTTTCCATTTTCTTTAAGTCTTGTGCTTATAAAATTTTACTACTTTAAATACACCTCATTTATATTTTAAGCATAATTTTATATATTAAAAGAAGATTTTGTGAAAAGTCTATATGTAATAGGAAAATTTCAATTTACCTTTCAATTTGTTTTATCATTTTCTAAAGCATAAAAATACTTTTGAAAGTAATAAAACAAATGCTGTAATGAAATCATCACAGACCTATTTGTTTATTTTTGCTGCTCTACAATTATGTAGTTTTACAAACAATTATATTATTATTTTATTAATTATAACTAAAAGACTGAACCATCATTTTATGTCACTGTAAAAAAACACCAATTATCCACTGTTACATAAAATTCATGAATTGTTTGAACAACAAATTTCATCTATTTGGATATTTTATCATCATTTAGATTATTTTTATATTGTATTTATTTATTTGGTTTTGTTAATAATTTAGCATTTATAGTATAGAGGTAAAATTATAACAGAATGAATGCATTACCTTAGCAATAATTCAATATGGAGTTATTATATACCTGCCATACCTGACTTTGATTACCATATTGTCTATTACAATTTGACAATTAAGACCAGAAATATCAAATTATTGGGAATTATAATTCCCAAGTAACATCTGATATTTTTATTTATCAGAAGCAATAGTTCCATATATTTGCAAAGTGTGAAAAATTAATTTAATTGAAATTTGATTATTTTTGATTGTACTTGAATATAATTACCTGATTTTCCTATTAGATGATGATGTGTTTTTTATTTTAGGTTTTTCTTTGGAAACAACTAGATAATTTGTATTATCGAGATAGAAAATTTTGAATTTGAATATAATTGTATTTGAATATAATTACCTGATTTTTCCTATTAGATGATGATGTGTTTTTTATTTTAGGTTTTTCTTTGGAAACAACTAGATAATTTGTATTATCGAGATAAAAAATTTTCTATAGAAGTACATGAAGTTAGAAGGTAATTATATTTATGTAATATATTAATTTAGATGTAAACTTTAAATTTTTTTAATATATGTCTATCTCTTTCTGAATACTTGTTTATTATACAGATCAACCTTGATTTATGAGACCCCAATTTTATGTGAATATATATAACCAAAATTCAATTTACAAGCCTTTATTCTGATTTTATGAGAAATTTATAATGAGTGAATGTTTTAAAAGTTGAATAAGGCATCGTCTTGTTGGCAAAAAGAAATTTAAAGTATGCCAATATCATCATATATCCTTTTTTTGTATGTGAACCTTCATATATAAAGTGAACGTTTTCAAGAGGGTGGAATCTGGATTCAATCTGGATCCTTTGGGTTGAAACCAATGCATTTTCACTCATCTAATCTGGCCAATTCCATGATGGGGCTAGTCATAAAATGACAGATGAAGTTTATCAATTCAGGCCCAAATTCCTCTAGAATAATGTTACTAGTTTGGAGTTCTGAATTGAAATCAAATACTCCAAGTGATATGCTAACTCTTTCCCAGGTGACAATATAGTAGACAAATAGCAATGTCAGTTTTTCAATTAGTTAAGGAAATGACATTTTTCTTTGAATTTATATGCTTTTATATTATGTTTTCTTTATGTTCATGATGAAATATTTAATACCATATTATGTCATTGGTTAATGTTCCTACCAAATTATAGTTATTGTTTTCTTGCATTAATGTTTTATGAAAATGGTAAAGAATATAGGTATTGGCTTTTGGATACATTTTATTTATTTCCAGTTTTATGTTACTTTCTACTCAGAGATTACTAAACAGTGAAACCATTCCTAAGATAAACTGCTGATTTCCCTTATCATGCGAAATTGGGTTTGTTAGCAGGTGCTAAAAATTAGTTGCATTGAATGCATGGAAATGCTTTGACTTTCTACTAGAAGACTGTAATAGAATCTTAGTCCAGTCCTTCGATTTCCACCTCTACAGCCCACTAATCCTTCCACAGATATGGGAACTACAATAGGGATTGAAATAAAAGTATTAAGTAATCAGTAAACAATTGGATATTTCATTAAGAAACTGGATATTCAAGGTTAGTGATAAAAGGGTAAACTTCAATGTTTTGAAAGCATATGTAGGTATGGGACTTTGAATTGAACTTAGATAACAATGATATATCCCTTTTAATTAAGCCTTAACCTTTACCTCTCAACCATCGAGTACATGCTCGACTGAAATTTCAGCCGGCCTGCTCTCCACCTCCTTGCAGTGCTCACCAAAGTTTAAAAACCAATAACTTTGTTATTTTTGCATAAATCGAGAAAAAATGGTTAATAATACATTTGTGATCTTTGGATTGCTAAAAATTCAAGAACAGTTTGTCCAAATTTGTCCGAGTTGCTGTATCATGTTCCACATCTTCTTAGTTTATCTCTATTTTTTTCCAGATATCTTTATCCAATAAATTATAATTTAGGAAAGTTTTGCCCTTTGTAAATAATATGATTTTGCTGTTTTTCACACAAAATTCGATAAATTAGTTTTATTTAAAAATATATAAATTTCCATTTATCAGAGAAACAAAGCAATCATACGACACTTGACGATCAATGCAGATTATGGTGGGAAATATTCAACTGATTATGAAGTGAACTGATCGTTTGTTTACATTAGTTATATTTTAAATAAAATACAAAAAGTTTTTCTTTTTTCTTTTCTTACTGCTCTAACAAAGTAAACAAATTAAAGTAAAATACAAAAATTTAAATAATACAGTAATTTTTGTGTTATCGGTAGTTGAAATAAGTAATTAATAAGCCATAGGTGTATAATTATTGTCAAAAAGCAACCATCCATGGTCAACTGCTTGACCTCTGGCTATGGGCTAGTTACATTATGTTAATTAAAGGGAGAGGCATCACAATCTATCTTCTTTGTTTGAAAATACTAATATAACATTATTTTTGCCAAAAATAATTAAATATTATGATTTAGAACAGGGCTGTCCAATTATAACAAACCCAAGGGCCATAGCCGTGTTTACTAGAGATATGGAGGGTCGCAGTTACAAAAAAGGGGGTGAGGCTTTGGTACTTGATACGCTATTGTCTCAACAAATGGAACGCATAAATATAACCCTTTTTGGAAACCAATTTTATTTCCAGATTAGCAAACCTTATTACAAAAATTATATTTACCAGATTGCATTGATAAACATGTTAACAAAAAGTTATAAAATATAAACAGTTAAAAAATATAAAATAAGTTGTATGTACTAATATGATAAATGAGGGTGGACAACAGCATTTACAAGGGTTGGATATTTACATCCATTCCTGTTAAAGAAGAATCTCCAAGGCAGGTTCTGAATCGATTCTTAAACTATCTTCATGTTAGAAAATGCACTTTACACTAATCAGTACTACCAAACATTGAGATTACTTTCCGACCAAAATCACAGAAGTTAGGAAAACATTGGTTAAACAAAGCAGTTTACTTATATGGTTTGTTATGAAAAAATCATTTTTCCACTGCTACTAATATACTTGATTTTCATTTTCTATTTTATGTTTTTTCTCACTCATTTCACAAATGCAACGAACTCGTGGTAAAATAATAATAAAATTAAATTAATCAGTAAAATAAAATTAAAACAGAATCTCACAAAACAGTCACATAATCACTGAAATACACTAAAATAACTAAAATACAGTCACAATTCAAAACTTTAAATTGAAATAGCTAAAACTAAAATTGATGTGATTGAAAGTCTTATAAATATGTGATGTCATCAATAGCTTGCTGATCATTAAATAATTACTAATAATTAAGAAAAATTAATTAATTGAGTTAATATAATTCAATTATTCGCGTGCTGCCTTTTGGACAGCCCTGATTTAGAACAACTAAATACAAAGAGATAATTCACCATCTGCCATTCTTAAAAGGCACTGATGCGAATCTTGACTAAATCAATTGTAAATAGCAATAATTTATCAAAAAGTAATACTAAATGTAGCGTATAGATGGCACAATGATTGCTACGAATTCAAATTACAGCAATATTTGTTTATAAAATTAAGTTTTTATAAGTCATCATTATTATACATACTAATACTTCTGATAAAGAAAAAAGTATTTCACGCACAAAATTTTATGAAAATTAGCTAATAAATAATTATTTTATTTATTTGTATAGCAGATTATTGTAATTCAGCTACCAGGAAACTAAGTTTGATGGTTTGTTTACATGTGTTATCAGTTTAGGCATAGCCAAATCAAATTTTCTTTTGACAATGAACACATTCATTCAACATTGTTGATTGAATACATTCATTCAACAATGATATAATATTGTTACACAGAGGTTCGAAATTTTTTAATTTTTTGAAATATTTTTTTATTTTTTAGTTATATTTAAATGTGTAAGTATCGAATTACAAAATAAATAATCTATGTAAGTTGGAAAAATTCTTTAGAACTATTAAGTAATTGATATTATTTGAAGCAGAATATGATCAATAATTTAAGTACATAAAATTTTTTTTTGTCAAATTCAGGAAAAATTAATAATTTGAAAAAATGAATAAAATTTACATATGCAAATTAGCAGAAATAATTTAATAACAACTTGCTTACTTTTATCTAATTAAATATTCTACTTGCATTAGTGCTGTATAGGACTGATATGCAAATTAGGCATAACTTTTGTAGTTTTTTCTTTTTTTTCTTTTGATTCTTAATCTAAAATTAAAAAATGATATCAGGACACAGTATATGGACAATAAAATCCAATTTTTTCTTACCAAAAAATTAAAAAGAAGAAAGTTATAGCAAAATATCAAAATTTCATTTTTTAAATGGAGTTTATGAAGGTGTGTCTCTACATAAAAGAGGAGTGGTAAGTTTTAATAGTAAACAAATAAAATGTATTCGGAGGAACAACTGCTTATCTTTAATGCGTAAAAAACAAATAAAACTAGCACTTTTTGCAGTAAGGAAAACTTTATTTTCTCTAGTTCACAAACGTTTTCGGTCTTTCGACCATCATCAGGCGAAGATTCTAAGTACAACGGAATAGAAGGAATACAAGAGTTGCTATGGCAACCTTTGTTCTTAGAACAGATGCGTTCCAAAATTGGTTTAAAATTAACTTAAAAAATTGGAACAGATTTTAAAAAAACAGTACAAATTTTCTTTAAAACAACTGAGGTTACGTATGCACAAAAAATAAATAAATACAAATATAAATAAAGTAAAATACAGTAAATAAGCGTATAAAAGACAGTTTTTTGGATGTCAGATATTTCTTAATTAAGTATTACACCGCCAAGTTGCTAAAATCAAGTTTTTGCTGGTACAATTAATTTGCTGTCCGTTCTAGTGTTTTGGCTAAGGCAAACTTCCATGCTTGGGATGGTTCCCAAGCCATCCTATCATTTATTAAATTTTCACTCTCCTTCCTGCGTAGATAATACTCCTGAGCATTCCACTTTACTTAATGATTTAAATGAGGACTAAACTTGGAAAGATTCAAAGGTTAGCTTGTCTGAGCATCATGGGGGCTATGAAGACTGCTCCTACTGCTGCTCTTGAGGTCCTCTTGGGCAATTCCTCCTCTGCATTTGTTCGTTGAGGCGAGTGCTTGGAAGGGTTATTATAGGCTCCATTCTTGTGGGAGAGGAATTTCTTGGACTCACAAAGTGGAGCATTTATCTTTTGAATAGGACAGTTTACACTATAACATTCTTGGGATGGTTAAGGATTACATAGTGCCTAGATTTAACTTCTTCTGGCCTTTCACTGTTGTTTTTCCCAATTTGGAGGGCTGGGAAAGGGGATTTGGGTGGTTTGACCAAGGGTGGTGTGGTCTGGTATACAGATGGTTCTAAAACCACCACTAGTGTTGTTGCAGGGGTTTACTGTGAGGGAACGGGAATATCTTATTCCTATTCGCTCAGGCAGTTTGATACTGTCTTTCAGGCAGAAATTTTTGCTATTTCTCCATGTGTTAAAATTAACCTTGATAGGAGATATATCAATAAACACATTTTATCCTATCTGATAGTCAAGCTGCTCTTAAAGCACTTGATATTTCCAGCTTTGCTTCTAAGCTTGTATGAAAATGCCATCTTCTCAATGAGGAACTGGCTACCAGGAACAGGGTGCTTGTTTGGGTGCCGGGGCACAAAGGGATTAAGGCAATGAGGTTGCTGCTGATGGGCTTGCCAAGGAAGAAGTTTCTTGTCCCTTTATTGGACCTGGCCTGCCCTGGGCATTTGGGTGGGTTGTCAAGGACTGGTTGACAGCCCAGCATCTCATTTACTGGAGGTCTACTCCAGGCAAAAGCTCTCATTTTGGGTTTTTCTGTACAGAGAACTAGAGTTGCTCTCACTGCATAAAAATGAAGTTAGGATTGTTACAGGGCACTGTCATCTTAGAAAACATCTTCATTTAATTGGGATTGCTAATAGCCCTACTTGTAGAAGATGTTGGAATGAGGATGAAACTCCTCTTCACATTTTGTGTGATATGTGGTGGCCCTTTCATGGCTAAGGTATAATCTTCTTGGGTTGCATTTCCCTGCACCAGAAGATGTTGCTACAGTCTCATTGAGGAAGATACTGTCTTTTGTGACTAAGACAGGACTTCTTATGGGATGATTCTGTTGGGGGTGCACAAGAGACCATTGGTGGTCGCAGTGCTAGAGCTGAGAAAGCCCCCCTTCCTGCATCTACATCTAATGATTTAAATAATAATGTAAAGGTTATATTTCTACTACCAAATACGGCTGCTTTACTGCAACCAATGGACTATGGAGTTATTTCTACTTCAAAGCATATTATATGCAAAGAACTTTCGCCCAAAGAATTCAAGTTACAACTGGAGATAATCAAATCACTCTAGAAAAAATTTGATATTAAACAAGCAGTTAAAAACATTCACAAGTCTTGGAAAGGAGTAACAGACTGCTCTCATTCAGCTGACTGTTACAGAGAAGATTCCCAAGATTCATGAATATTATGGTATTATGTTTTGGCTAGCAAAAAATTAAATGTTTTTTATTTGCATATCTGCTTTTTTTTTATTTTGATGCCAAAATTTTTATAAATGATGATGGTATGGAGAAATTTTGATATTCTTTGAGTGATATGCAAATCAAAAGACTGAGAACCACTGGTCTATAGCAAAGATAAGCAAACTGCACCCTGCAGTCTGTGCACAAGTGTAAAATTTTTTTTTAAATTTTACCACAAAAATGCTAAATTATATAAACAAGCAACATAATTCATGTGAAGATCTCACAGCAGATGGCCAATAAAAAAGTGGTTTGAAATAATTCCATGCTTTGAATAAGATCACGAGTATGTGACACAGGGTGTTGGCAAGCGAACCAGATCTGTAATTTCTACCCCCTCTTCTGAGGAGGTGAGGCCTGCTAAAAGGACCCAGAGCTCTCAGCCTGGGTCATATTCTGAAACACTGGCTTCTCTTCGGCTGGCCATCATCAAGAAGGGTTATCCGGAATCCAAGATGGTGGCTGACGAAGTTGATCTTCTTTTGGGGAGGATCTTGAGTGGCATGGATGGGATCCCTTTGGGGGAGACTTTACGCTGCTCAAGGGCTATACCTTGGATAATGGTGCACTCATTTATACTTGTTTGAATTAGTTCACCTGTCAGTGGCTCACCCAAATTTTATATGGTGCACTCTTGGGAATGGGATTTGCTTAAGGGTTATTCCTGCGAAGAACATACCAAACCTGTGACGTTGGCTTATCGCAGTGCGGATACTCATACGCAGGATGTGAACCAACTTTTAGTTCGACTCCAAGCATTCAATCCGGGATTCAAGACTGAGAACTGGAGGGTCTTGGGTCGTAGCAGGGATGCTAAGGGACAGTGTCTTACTTTGATGGTTGATCTTGCTTCGGCAAAGGCCATCAAAGTGGCCAATTTTAAGGTTTTTTTCTGGGATTGATCAAGGGACCTTTAAGGTGCTGTCGGATCCTGGGAGACTGATAGCTTCAGTGATTGCCCCTGCAAAGGGGCATGAACTGGTCGGGCTCGCCGACAAGGATCGGGTTTCTGGGGGTATCACTGGACCTTCACCCAATCAATGGCGGAGGGCATGCCCATCTTAGGCACCTGTAGTGTCATGGGTCTGAGGGTGATTCAGATCAACCTCCAGCACTCCCAAGCTGCCTCCGCCCTTTTGTGTCGGCTGCTATGACCTTGCTCTTATTCAAGAGCCATGGCACTATAAGGACTAAATATAGGGGCTTCACTGTAAGGAAGGTAAGTTGTTTTCTTTTACTTCTGATAGTGGTCCTCGGACTTGTGTTTTCATCAGGAATAACATATGTGTTTCACCTGTCTGGGATTTCTGTTCTAGGATCTTACCACTGTTCAGGTGAAGCTTGATGAGGGGGTTTTATTACAGAATTTATTGTTTCCTCTGCTTATTCCCTTATGATAAACACAAACTTCCACCAACACCTGAGTTCAGGTTTTTGGTGGAATTTTGTCAAAAGAATCATTTTGATTTATTGGTTGTGTTGATGCTAATTCTCATCATGTGGTCTGGGGTAGCAAAGGCATCAACCGAAGGGGGAGCACCTATTGGAGTTTCTGATGGAAACTAACCTTTCCATTTTAAATAGGGGCAATGAACCTACCTTTGTTATTGTTCACAGAAGGGAGGTCATTGACCTAACATTAGGGACTCAATATATTTCTAACCTAATTGAGAATTGGCAAGTGTCTGGTGAGCCTTCTTCTTCGGATCACAGATATATTTGCTTTAAGTTACAGGGTATAGCATCTAATCAGGTTACATATAGAGACCCTCGGAGGACTAATTGGGCTTCCTTTAGAGAACTAAATTCAACTTGAGTATACAGAGCAGATTTTGCTCAGTGGTGGATTGAGATGACTGTTGATCAGATTCAACAGGCAATTCTCTTATCCTATTACCACAACTGTCCTGTCAGACTGCTCACTCATCAAGGAGAGTTCCTTGGTGGAATGAACGACTGGGCGGTCTTACAAGGAGAGGACTCGAGGGCCGGAAAACGGAATGAAACGAAATTTATTTCTGTATGCCCAAAAGCATCAGGTCCAAAAAAGGGGCGAGAAGCCCCTTTTTTGGACCTGATGCATCAGCAGCCTCATTGCCCTCAATCCCCTTGTGCCCCGGCACTCAAACAAGCTTGTTCTTGGTGGCCAGTTCCTCAATGAGAAGACGACAATCCCAAACAAGCTTAGAAATAAAGTGGAAACTATCAAGCGCTTTAAGAGCAGCCTATCAGATAGGATGTAAATATGCTTACAAGCATAACTCCTATCAAGACTGATTCTAACACATGCAGAAATAGCAAAAATTTCTGCCTGAAAGACAGTGGCAAACCGCTCAAGGTAAGAGGAATAAAACATCCGTGTCCCCTCTCAGTAAACCCCCGCCCCAACTCCAGTAGTGGTTTTAGAACTAATCCATATACCAGACCAAACAACCCTTGATACTGCACCCAAATCCCCCTCCCCAGCTCTCCAAACTGGGAAAAATAACAGTGAAGGGCCGAAAGAAGTTAAATCTAGGTACCATGTAATTCTTAACCATCCCAAGAATGTTACTATGTAATTTGTCCCACTCAAAAGATAAATGCTCCACTTTGTGGGTCCAAGAAATTCCTCTCCCAGAAGAATGAAGCCTATAATAGCCCTAGGCACTTGCCTCAATAAACAAATGCAAAGGAGGAATGCCCAAGAGGACCTCAAAATCAGCAGTAGGAGCAGTCTTCATAGCCCCAGTGATCCTCAAACAGGCCAATTGAATCTTTCCAAGTTTAGTCTTGCAAGTCTTAAGTAAAACCTGTCATCACCAAACAGTGGCAGCGTAAGTAAGAATGGGTCTCACAACCATGGTACATATTTAAAACTACAGCCCTGGCCTAAGCCCCCAAGTCTTACCCAAAATACCTCTGCAAGCCCAAAGAGCCCTACAGGCCTTCCCAACAATAAACTCAACATGTGGCTTCCAAATCAAACCCTTGTCAAACATAATGCCAAGGTTTTTGACCTGGGTAGAAAACTGCAATCTTTTACCGAAGAAGGTCAGCTCAGTTAACCCTACCAACTGTCTTCTTCGAGTAAAAGACGATACAATCTTAGCCGGACACGATACAATCTTAGCCGATACAATCTTAGCCGGATTAACAGACAATCTAACCCTATTACACCAATCAGAAACTGTAACATAATGCCAAGGTTTTTGACCTGGGTAGAAAACTGCAATCTTTTACCGAAGAAGGTCAGCTCAGTTAACCCTACCAACTGTCTTCTTCGAGTAAAAGGCACGATACAATCTTAGCCGGATTAACAGACAATCTAACCCTATTACACCAATCAGAAACTGTATTAAGAGCTGTCTGAAAGACTTCAGATACCAGTCTTGGGAAATTTCCCCATTACAATGATGGCTATGTCATCAGCATATCCAGCAGTGAATCCTTCCCATTGAGTAAAGCCAATAATTCGTTCACCACAAGGTACCAAAGAAGGGGAGAAAGCACCCCCCTGCAGACAGTCCCTATCAGTGAGAATCTTAACTTCCTCATCATAGTCTACTAAAAACAACCCTATGCCTTAGCATAGAGCCAATCCAACAAATAAACATTGAACTGACTACATGTCTGAAAGCAGCAAGGCTAATTTGCTCAAAAGAAATAGTCAAAAACCCCTTGAATATCAAGAAAAGTGCCAAGGGCAATTTCCTTGACCCAATAGCCCTCTCAATGAGCAAAACAACCTTATGAAGAGCATGATCAGTTGATTTGCCAGATTGATAGGCAAATTGACTGCAACAAGGGGATCTTAGACAAGGCCCCATCCCTAACAAACCTATCCACCAACCTCTCTAATGTCTTCAATAAGGACATCAGGCTGATCGGACGATAAGACTTAGCCTCTGTATATGAATTATGCCCAGGCTTAGATATAAAGAAAATCCTTATTTTCCTCCAGGACCATGGGACATAGCCAAAGGCTAAACATGCCCGAAAGACATGGCAAAGAGGAGAGGCCAGAACATCAATGCCTGTTGCAAGAACACTAGCAAAATGTCATCCGGTCCTGCCGACTTGAAGGGCTTGAAAACACTTACAGCCCATCTAATATTAGACTGATTAATCATCCCCCTCACAAGGTGCCAATCCTCTCTCTTGGCATGACAATCACATCCATCAAGGTCGGACTGCACCTTTAAGCAGGATAAGTCTTCAATCAAGATAGACCCAGGAAAGTATACCCGAAAAAGTTCCTTTAAACAGTCCTTGCAAATACTAGTTATACTGCCATCAGGCAGCCTAGAGAACCAACCCTGCAAAAAATCCCATTAGACATTATCTTCACAAGTCTGGATACCTCAGAGTATTTGCATGTATGTTCGAAATGATTGCAGCAAACAAATGCGATGCTATTGATTTATATATTAAGTTTATAATATCAAACACTTGATTTCTGATATTTGATCTCTTCCAAATGATTGAGAATTTTGTTTACTTGGCAGAGAATTTTCATTTTTCCAACATTATGTTCAATAAAATGCCTAACAGTTCTGGAAGAAAAAGCTATGATGTGGTTACATCATTAGATATAACGGTTTGGTATTGTTTTTCCAAAAGAATAACCGTTTCAAGATTTTTTGCAAACATATCGGTTAGAATCAGAGCAAAAATATAGATAGACGTAGTTTATATAGAGAGATGATTCGTTAAAAAAAAAATAAAAGTAGAATTCCGATAATCCGGTATCCAATAAATTTAGAAAATCCAATAGTCCGGTTTAAATAGAATACCTAATCACCAGGTCACACGAGATTCGGCATTTATTCTAGTTATCATTTTGGAATCTGTAGAAGGCCATCTTTTTATTTCCGCTAATGGCGAAGAGACGAAAATCAGTT
>AYEL01066103.1:0-96978 GCA_000484575.1 Olivierus martensii
AAAAAAGTTACAATTAGTCATCTTACCCCGAATATTCCGGGTAAGATGCCACTGCGCTTTTCATGTTATTCACTTTAATAAATAGCCAAAATGAATTCTTTAATCATCCAACAAACTTCTTGTTCACTATACCATGTATATTTTAATCGAATAAATTATTAAATTCTATAAAATTACAAGAATTAAATAAAATCATCTTTTAGATATTGTATACGTCCACGGCGGTTAAGTTGCGGTTTTTGAGTCACATTCGACTCTGATGGCTTTAGTGTGGCTCCCTATCTCGAAAATCAAAAGTTGATATAGCGCAATCTCTTTTAATTAAGAAAGATGTAGGAATTGTGCATTTGTCCATATAAAATAAGCTATCTAAACACTTAGGAAAGTGGATTTAACAGTTTTTCCTTCATATACAATTAGTATTAAACATATAATGAGTTCTTTACACTGTGGTCCCATGCCATATTTTCCATCATCATATCTCTATAATTTTTAATGAAAATTTCAACACTCTCTGGAAACTTTTCGATTTCTATTGCGAGTAATTGATAACCTGATAATATCCATCATCTATATTTTTGGCGGGCTTATAGAAGGTTATTAAATCACCTATTTTTATCGCCATCTGTTTAAATATTAAAGAATTAGAGAAAAATAAGCTTTATCGCCACCTGTTTAAATATTAAAGAATTAGATCTTTTATCGACACCTGTTTAAATATTAAAGAATTAGAGAAAAATAAGCCTCTTCCCCCGATTCACTCTCTAATATATATTTTTCACTACTTTCATTATTGAAACAAAAAATAATTTCAATTCTATTAATTAAATCTTGAAAATTTGAGAAGTAATGACTAAATATGACTAAATAATTTTCACAATTTCAACCATTAATCGATTAAACAATTTAAATATTGTAAAATAATTGTTTTCATTAAAAATAATGTTCATTAGTGATTTTCACAAATTGTTTCTTTTTTTTTTTAATAATCCATTTTTTATAATATGAATTAATTAAGCATTTAAAAATCATATTAAATTATATTTTTAAAATTTTAACAGTTTTGTATTTTTATATAATTATATTTTTCTTAAATTATATTTTTCTTGAAAGCATTTATTGAATTTCTGTTTTAACCTTTCGCATAATTTTTGCAATGACGTACAATTTGTTTATTTAATTAAATAAGAAAGAATGTGCAGTTTTTGCATGTTTTTACAGTGTCGTTTTATTATATACAATAATTTTAAAAAATGACATTAAAATAATGTTTTATCTATTAAACCAATCAGAAAATGTATTTTCAGATACATTAAATTATTAATGTTAATTACGTTTTAAATTACAATTTAATTATTAAATAATATGGTAAATAAAATGATAAAATGTGTATGCAGTATCGCAGTATTACAATATTAGTAAGAATGCCCAGTATTGTTCAGAATTATTAGTAGATAATATCACTTATAACTATTACATCATCATAATTATATAGATTATATGGATACTTATCAATTATATGGATTAAGTATATATGCAGCAACTTCTAGATCACATATCGAACAGGCTTTTGAATAAGCCTTTATTCAAAAGTTATCAACTTTATATTTGAAATTTCGATCCTAAGTTGCATCCTCTTTCGACTGATTTAAAATACTCAACATTAAACATCAAACGGAATTTAGAATTAATAGTAAATCAAGATATTAAATGCTTTCTAATATGATTAATGGATACTATCTTACTGATTTAATTCATCTAAATGTGCCAGCGAAGATACAAGAAATAAGGATTTACTTTTCATACCTAAAAGTCGTCAATCAAGAACGCAAAAATCTTTTTTTTTTATTTATTTATTAGAACTGCAAAAAATTTCAATTTGTTTTATAAGAATTCCTTGTAAATTTTGTTTGGTGATTTTTTGTATTGGGAAATGTTACCGTATATTATGTATTTGTGATAGTATTAAATAATATACCAAAAAATAAATAAATAATGTCAGGCATCTTGGCTAATTTATTATAAATATGATTAGAATAATTTACTTATTATGGCTTTTAGAAATTTATCCATTAACTGTTTATATCCAATTTTAGCATTGATTTAACAAAGCATATAATGCTAAATAATATGCTATTGTTATTGCATTATGACGTCAATATGACATTGTAATGATGCCATATGTCGGTACTTATTTGTGACATCATCCATTATTGTATCATGGTATGTTGTTTATATAACGCTAACGTTATCTTTCGAATTTTATTACAAATCCTAGAATTTTATTCCAATGATGGTCTTGCATATCTGATGATAGTCTTATTCCAAAATTACTAAAGTAAACCTTAATAGTATATGAATATTAAATCTCAATAATTTTTCTGGCCTAAATCGATTCGCAATCATCTGATTTTAAGTTGCCATATATTGAAATTTTTTGGACTTTTCTAGGAACCTTATAAGACCTATTAGCATGTCAAATTTCAGATATCTGAGTCATTTAAGAGTTCCAACAATTCATGCGAATAGAAAGACATGCATTGCTTTTTATATTATAGAAGCTAGATTCATAAATTATTAATATATAATTTATAGAAAAAAATTTACTTTTCTGTTGAAATCTGTGATATGAAAGTAATTTCTTCAGTTTCTATTTTTATATTCCAAGTCAATATTTAACTTTCTGCAAAGTAATAAAAAATTATATGAATTCTGTTTACAGAAAAAGATTTATAAATATTAAAGTAAAATTCTGTAATTTTATTTTACCAATCAACTGGAATTATAAATATGTAATCTTTACATATATTACTACATTTCTTATTATAATATAATAAGAAATGTAGTTATATTATAATAAAATATATTTTATATATTTACTCTTGCAAATTAAAATATATACTGTTAGGGAGTTTTAAAATCACTTTGTGTAATTTGTAATCAATTATTTTCTTGAAGAAATTTACTATACTTATATTGTAAATTAAATATTGCATAAATGAAAGAAAGTTAATGTTAACCAACTTACATTTTATTATAGAACTTGGAAATAATATTTTCTGCTTACTCTTTAGTAATAGTTTTGTATGTACGAGTATTTTGATGCTAATTATAGACTATATACATAAAGAATGAAACATATGATTTCTTTCATCATTATGTTACAAAACGAGCACGATTTATCATATTATTCTCGTAAAATTTTACGTTAAAAATGAAAAGAGTACGACTAAGTTTTAATATTTTTTTAAGAAAAGGCATGTTTTAATCAAAAAATCTGATTGCATATTACAGCCATTCACATATTCTGTATTTTTAAAAATGATTAAACATGCAATAAGGTTGATAAGTAAAAATTTAATTATATATGTAAGTTTTATAATCAGTTATGACAGATGTACGAATTATTTTATTTTAAACAAGTTTAATTTTTTATAGCTCGTCTTTGATTGAAATTTAAATATATATAATTGAAGTTTATTTTTTTAATTACGAGAATGCATAAAATTACTATTTTATGACATCTCGTAAATCTATTTATAAATTGAATATTAATTTTTCCCTAATTTTATAAATTAAAAAAAAGTAATAAAATTTCAATTTGTAACAAAATCAACTTGAATTTATTCTACAATGAAAATTATAAAAAAAATTAACATTTATATTAAAAAATGTTTTCTACAATAAAAACATTAATTTTTACATCAAATTAATTTTTATCATTCATGCTTTAAGGTAGCATTTGCTTAGAGAATGAATTGCAGTAGGAAATATATTTATAACATTAATAAATACATAATACATATTAAAATTATATATATGATTTATTATATGTGTATACATGATTCATAACGTGTTAATTATGTTACGCTTAGAATATTCAGGTATTCAATATTTTGAAAGATAACTCAGAAAAAAGTATGAAATATTATATAATTATTTTAATTATTTTTTAATATTTTTGCATTCTGTAGTGAATGATAAGCAAATTGGTCTATATATATACTGTATATATTCTTTTTACTGGTAGTAAATGATAATATATATATAAATCAATTTTTTTATTCAAGTAAAATATTATTTTAATATCCTCATTATGACTACAATTCTATATAACAAAATTATTCTTAAAATTTCAATAGAGAACAAATATAAAAATTTATTTCATTTTTTTATTATATAAGTAACAATAAATATTATTCTGAAATATAAATTTATGGTATATAAAAATTATTAATTAAGAAAATCAAGATTAATAAAGCGGTACAAGTACAAATAAACATTTACTCGTATTACCGTATTTGAAGAACAAACAAAATGTTCTTACAAAAATCCTAATAAAAAAAGAATAGTTATGAAATACTAGCAAGATGAAAACTAGTAGAATAAAATAATATTTTAATTTTTAATAATATTAAGTTTGAAAAACTCAAATTGAATTTAGAATCTGACGCAATAATTTTTTTTTAATATAAAATCGCTTTTTACTGTGGCATTTGGTTTTGCAAAATAATTTTGTAAATACATTATCTGAGTTATTGAATATCAAAGTAATGCAGCATTTATTTAGCTTTCTGAATTTTTGTAAGCTTAAAAATATTATTAAAATATACTATTTAATATATAATTAAAATTCATGAACTTGAATAATTAACTAAAATTTTTCACAAGAATTAATAAGCATTCATTTTCCTTTTACTTTTTGTAAAATTTTTACATCATATTTTTCAGTAAAGAACGTGCTATTATTGTTTTTGATGTCATTTACTAGATTTTAAAGACTTTTTATATCTAAATAAGTTAAAAAATTTTTTTTATTTAGTTTTGTTATAATCATCTTAACATTTTATTGATACTACTAGAAAATTTTTCATTCAAAATAAGAGTTTTATTGATCTAAATTTAATCAAGAAAGTTCTATTTTGTCTAATTTCAGACTGAAATATAAATTTATAAAATGTAGTGTACTTTCGATTCTTCGTGCTAATTATGGGTAAAATTATTACGAATAATTAAAAAAAACACGAATGATCTAAATTGAAGCATATTTCGTATTTATTAAACTTTACTTTTCTAAATTGTTTTTGATTTATTAATTCTCTATCTCTGGTGATCATTAACTTGTAAGTTAAATTTCTATCAAATTATTTGTCAGAAATTATTTTTATAAATTTAAATGACATAGAAAATTTGCTAATATAAAAGAAACCTTAGTTGTTTTTAAATAAATAAATAATTTAGATTTCTATTTTATTTGAATGTATTTTCTACAAGATGAAAACATACATCTGATGTATCTTATTTCTGGTCATACATTTATAATAGGTCTACTATACATTTATAATATATATGGATAATGTATATCTAAAACAAATATAAAAAATAAGAAATATGTGATAAATGAAACAAATAGCAAACAAAATGAAACAATTCTACCTTAAAAATTCTTACAAAATTTTTTGTCTTATTTTTACATTTGTTCAAGATAAGATAGAGTACAAAACATTCATAAAGTGTAAAGAGTAAAGCAATAGTCTGTACTCAATACTAAGTATTAATTAAAAAATACTAAGAAATATAGTACTTATTAAAATTGTCATAAATAAATTAAAATTCATAAAATTAATTATACGTACAAAAGACATTCATGAATAATTTATAAAAATTCCATGAATAATCGAGATTATACTGCACAAATATATTCGTTTTAAACTTATCTTACATTGATTTTATTGTTTTTAATTCATTTTACAATAAATTAATGTGGTTTGTCAGAATTATTTATTTATTTTTATTACTAATTGAATAAATTTTCCAGATTGATTTATTAAATATTAATTATAATGAATTTCGTAAAAATTGTTTTATATGTTATCTCTTTATTCCTTTAAAACTTTGTCGATGAAAAGAAAAAATAATAAAAAATAAATAAAACCAGCTAATCAGAAATAAAGCGAAAATAAAATCAGTTATATCTTTCAATTTACTTTAATCAAATATCAGTACATAAATTTTTAATTTTTCATTTACATTGAATAAACAAAATAACTTATAGTTTTATATTCGCGTTTTGCAATTTTCTTCTACAGTTTAATAAAAATATTAAATTTCATAAAGTTTGAAAAGTTTCAAAATATCATAATCTCAAGTGATTTGTGTTTTGTTCCACATGAATGCAATATTTTTTCTTGTCACCAGTTATTAAAAGTGTAGTTAAATTTTTAAAAAATTTTATCTGTATTTTTATATAAAACATAATATATAAAAATTCATTTATAAAACAGATAAAAGCATAAAAAAATTAATAATTATTAAATGTAAAGATAATAATGATTTAAAAACGCTAAAAGAATTGCGTTTTTATTCATTTTTAAAGTATAAACAATATTTAAAAGTTGATATTGAAATAATTATCTGGCATAAATCATAAAATATCTAAACTGCAGAAATGATACTAGAATCGTTTTAGTTCCTTGTCGAACAAAAACACAACTGTGAAAACCATCAACGACAAGACTTCTTCATTTTTATATCACTTTCCACCTGAGAAGATACAAAGCAGATACTAAGCAGCAAAAGCATTCCAGTTCCAGGGTTTTTCCAGACTCGTGATGATGAAAGAGGCTCAGAACATCTAAAGAAGTCTAGAGATGTGAGACACGGAATCAATCCAGGGATCCTCCAGATGCCAGGTAAACTGTGAATAGGCAACTAGCCAGCTGGCAATGGCTGAACTTCACTATTTCATAAATAGAACATAAAAATTTTATTAAACTAAAATTTATATTTTTAATTGTAGTATGCATTTCATTTTTTCATTCTAGATCTGTTTTGTATAAAATTTTAAGATAATCAAAAATATAACTGAACCTCTCTAAAAGCGATTTCTTACATTTACCCTTTCTTTGTAGATATAGTTTCATTTTATTGATAAATATTTTCCGACTTACAAATATAATTAAGAGGTCCATCAATTATTCAAATGGGAATATCTAGCTTTCATCTAGAGGAACTAGGATAGATTATGAATCCAATATCTACAAATTTTTCAAGATATCCATATTAGAAGAAAAAACAAATTAAAGAACATGAAGAGACGATTACTGTACATTAACATTTCATCCGTATTGCAACACGTCTACGAATATAATAATTTTATGATATGCAAGGAAAGTACAGTTCTACCTAACAAAAGCAGTAAGTATTGTATATCAAAAGAATTTTAAGGTATTTCGAAATAATTACCGTAGAAAAAGCAACGAAATCTGTTATTATAGACAAGATTTAGGAAAAAGTATGTTAAATTTAAAATTACATTGAAATTTTGATTAAAATGTGTATTCTTGGAAAATTCTAATTGATGATTTAAATGAAATAATGAGAGTATACTATAGATAAATGAATACATGTTATCTTCCCACTAAAAGAAAAATTACAGTCTCTCAATATTCCCGAACCTAGCCATTATTAAGTTAGAGAACCAAACAAGACTCCAGTTACCATTGAAAAAATAACTAGGATTTTTAAAAATATTATACATATATTATACATATATCCATATATACTGTATATGTATCCATACATATAAATATATACATATATATTTTCATATATATACTTATGTATATTATACATATTTAATACATATTCTCAATTATATTTGAAATATATTTTTTCATGTCCAAAATGAAACTATGACATCAATACAAGGAAGGAGAAAATATATGAATTTGTTTTTAGTAATGGGGCCATTGTATTTGCAGTTATCATAAATTTAAATTTTCTTTATTTTTGATGTTTACCTGTATATACAGGAAGTTATCTTGAGAGTTGAAGAAAGACATAAATCATTCTGTGAAATGCATATCCAAATACGGTAACTGAAAATGTAATTTTAAATCAATAAAGTTCTGATCTTCCTTCCATGAAATAGTAAGAATCTAATGATAGTTTTGAAGGCGGCATTTCCTCTTGAAAAGGAATTTAGATAATACTAAACCATAAAAATCTTAAATTATATAAATCAGACTGCTTTTTATGCCTTAAAAACTCATACTTTATTCCTCATTTTATGATTTAATATTTTATAACGAGAGTTAACGTTCTGCATCTTATTTGCATTAATGTGAAATATCTAATTTCATACTTTTCTAGTAAAATATATAAATAAAATTTAAATGAAGATTTGTAGCATTGTATCATATAGATAAAATAAAAAAATTATACACTTTACATTGATGAAAGATATTTTATATTATACAAAACATTAACAGAAAATGAAAAAATAAATTAGTTAAGATTTTATCATCATTTAAAAATAAAATAAGTATAAAAATATAAAACCAAAATGATGTTTAGAATTTTAAAAATTCCAAGGAATATTTTCGACTTTTTAAAAAGAGGTTTATAATTTAATGACCTAGTTATATAGTTACTAAATCAAATATACCACTATACTATAACAACTTATCAAAGATTATGCAAAGTCAAAAAATAACAACTTTTTAAATCTGAATAAAAAGAAAAATTATCATAAATTTATGAGTAAATTAGATATAACTTATGATGTTTTTTATAAAATAACATTTTAACCCTGTTACAGAATAATAAAACTAAGAAAGCCATTACAGTGTCCAATAAATTGATTAATAGAAAGATAAATAGAATCAATCCATGATAATATGTTGGACCAATTAAATAAGCGACCAATAAAAATAAGTGCATTTCGAGTGAATTCAATACTAAACTAAAAAACTGATTAAACAAAAAAACTTGCAGATAAACTGAATTCATTAATGAGAATCCCAAAATTTAACTTATGATTAAATCGCAACAAGAAGAAAATCAATGGAATTATAGATTTTAAATTTATCATCTTATATAATTTAGAAAACACTTAAATACTATAATCAGTTAGTCTTTGAAATCTACGCAGTGAAAAAAAAAATATGAATACGTTGATCAGATGTTTCTCATAAGAATTAAAAACTGAACAATTAGCCAAAACCAGATAGTCATCGTCGTTTTCAATCAGAGAAAATCTAATTTACACTACTTAAAAAGATCTAAATTTTGATATATGTTTAGTCAATCGAAAATTTTTGTTTAAAAGATAATTACTTTATGGTCAAGGATCAATATTTCTAAAAAAAGCTGGCATTAATATGGCACTTATTTTAGGCTCAAAATTAGCAAAAGCTAGTTATGATTCTTATAGACAAAATGATTAATAACATCCACGATATAAAATTTTATAGAAGATATAATACATCGATGACTTGATAGATTGATTCTCATAATCTATGAAGAAAAAATAATTAGTCTAGAAAATATCCTAAACCAAGTAAACAGAAAACGGGATAAATTTTATCACAGGAAATATGATCTCTTAATTTTTTCGATATAGACTAAATATAGAAAAAGGAAAAATAAACTAATGTTTTCAAAGTAGATAAACAATGTAACATTAAAAAGTATTTCCATTTATACTGCCATTCATGCATTTAGAAAAACGTAATTTCTAATGGATCTATGAAAAACTACAAATAGGAATCCACGTACTGTATTACTAAGCAAACAAAAAAAATCATGAAATAGCATCCGTAAAAACTAAATTATTCTATTCTCTAAGTATTCATCAAAACTGTTCGAAAGATGGAGAAAGCCTATTATAATATTATATTTAATAAAAAAATAACTTTTTCAGCATCCATTATATATGTGAATACATTTATATACATTTATATACTGTACATTTATATACATTTATTTCTATGCATTTTTGAAGTTGCAGTAAACTTTTGATTATAAAATTTTAGAAAGAATACTTAAAGTAAAAATTTATAAGTCGAAACAACTTTAATTTCATACATAAATATTAATTAGGAATAAAAATAGATATTACAATAGTTTAATATATCTTTATTCACAAACTAGAGCTTAACAAAAATTAACATATACAAAAACAAATTATTTTAGTTTTTGTATTTCTTTTTAGTTTATGAAAATATTTAATAAATATACACATACATAAACTAAATATTACTCAATAATAATAAAAATTATGTTTATAAGAAATACTGAATATAATAATAATAATTTTATAAAAATTAGTTTCAATGAAAGTTAATTTTAATGAAATATTTGCGTTTGATGATTTTTTTATCAGTTTCAACTGAAACAGATTAATAGAAGGTAAAGCAATTTTCATTTTTTGCTCTAAACTTGTAAGTTTTTGTTTTTTATTTAATTTAAGTAATATAAGTTAAATTTGAAAATATAGCTTGAAAATATACAAAGTTAAAACAATAATAAAATTTATAATGCTTTTTTTTAGCTACAAATGGATATTCTATAACTAAAATAAGAGTTAATTTTGGAATTTTTAAAATCACAATATGTTGAAAGAGAAATCAATTCTTATTTCAACGAGAATTCTGCATTTGATATGTTAAATGAGAAGAATGGATTTGCTTATCCAATTATAATTTTTTTAATTTAATGATGGAAAATAAATCACAATATTCCCTATCAATAATAATAAATGTTCTGTTATTACAGAAATTGTTTATTCGACATTTTTATTTTACGTGGAAAGAAATGTCTTTGCACTTTTTTACTCCATATCATTTGATTCCTGCACCAAAACTAAAATTTAAAATCTACGTTTACTAAAGTTTAGCAAAATTAAGAAATTCTTTGAATATAATATTGTATCCCATGACTTATATTAAATTCTGCTATATATGAAAAACAACTCTAAATAAAATAAAAATCTTTGCCAGTAAGATCTCAAATCACAATTTACAACTCTGCGTTGTTGTGAAATACAATTTAGATAAAAAATTAAATCATAATAATACATAGAAAAAACAATTTATGTAAAAAATAAAAGAATACGTACTTTGAAATAGCTAACAATGAGCATCTATAAAGAATAAATTTACAGAGAAAGAAATTTAACACTTTATAAGTAGAATTTCTGGTCTGATATAAGTCTCCAAATCAACAAATTTAAAAAGATAAAGATTTTTATACATTGTATTAGCTGTTTAAAATTATAAATAAAAGTATATAAATCTAAGTATTTTGTAAAAAATAATTTATTTTATGTCAAAATGCTTAAAGTATAATGAGAACATAAATGTTGAAACAAAAATGATCTTATCAACTTTTCCAAAATACATTAATCTTTAGTCGCATCTGTTATTAAAGTAATTTATTAGCAAAATTCTTAGTTAATATAGTTTTCATTTATTAAAATCACATAACAATTAATGGTGTAAAATGTAACTCAACATCTTAAAGCAAATTGAAAACAATTAACAAATGATAGCCGAAATGACTATAAGTAAAAATAGCTGAGCACGAATTTAATAAAACTAAATTTGGAAGCACTTCAACTCCAATGAATTATTAAGTGATAATGTCGCCCGAAACTAAATTATTCGCAATGAAAGATGCAGTTCTAAAAGCAAGAAAATTCTTGTGAGTGACTGGCATTAAGGCGTCAAAAACAATTTACGCCACTTAGGAAGCGACAATATGCTACACTACACTACTTTTAGAAATGTACTTTAAGAAATGCTACACTATTTTTAGAAATGTATTTTCTCTATGGAAAGTTGTCAAACCCAACGGCCACAAGTGACCACTTTCTTATAAAATAGCAGCATTAAATTACTTTTCGTATTTTTACTTTTATCAGTAATACATTGAAATCTTTTCGGCGCTCCTATGGACAAGCGCCTAGGGGCATCTGTCGCTCTGCTTCTCATCTCTACACTACTAACCCAGGTTACGCGAAAACGAACTGTCTGGACATTTTCCTTTGATATACCGACATCTAGTGCATCATTGCGATCGTTTGTTAAGTCCAGAATATATTCAATATTCGTTCATGTTCGCGAAAAAATTATTAGGGAACCATCTTACAAAATTTGATATTTAATAATTGCTTTTCTTTTTTAAAATGTTAGATAACAGAACTTTAAGACTGTAACGAGAACTATAACACTTTGTAGTTGTAACAGTAAAAATACATCATTTGCACATTAAATATTTTAAATCATAAATTAACATCGTCAATCACATCTAATGCTAATCATAAAAACAAACACGATTTTTTAACAAGAGAAAGTTAAATTTATCTGAAAGTTTTTGAAAATTAGCTTATTAAATATTTTATAAGATGTTAAACTTGTAAAAAATATATCTCGAAAATTATGAAAAATAAATTTCAAAGTTTGTTTACATAAAATTTATTTTTTAAAATATATTTAAAAAATGATTATTTTGATATTGTAATTAAGAAAATTCGGGGTTGTTAATGAGCAGTTAATACAGTAATTTTTTTATCTATTTTGCTGACATTTAATCTTAAATAAAACTATAAAAAATGGTAAAATTTCAACAGTTTCTGAAACAGTACTTATTCTTGCGAGAATAATGTTTCTGTCAATGTCACATTCTGTAAACTATTGTACTGTATTAATAATTCTTCAATTTAATTTACTTAAAATAGCAAAGAATACAGAAATGAGTCTTCTTAACATAATAAAACTGAAAATACTTGAGTAAAAAAGTTCATTAAAATTTTAATCCGTTTAAAATATCTTACTTCAATATTTTACATAATAGATTATTAAATAAATTTAATTATTCGGTTCTAGAAAAAAGTTAATCTTTTTTTCTTTTACATTCAATGACCTGATTATCTGCCAGAACAATTTTCTTGAATGAGCATTTTTGTGGCGAAACAAGAGAAATTTCTTTGTTCAATGAGGCAATTCAATCTCAACGACCGAATTAAAACAAGTTGAAAATGGTCTTCGAATTCATCTTGAACTAAAAATTAATTTTATTGTCTCAATTATGTTTTTGCAAATAAAAAAAACTATTATCTACAAGAAAATGACTGCCTATGAATATTCGCAATAAAGTTTCTATTAGGCAAAATTAATAATAAAAAATGCAAGATAAAATAAACTACAATATTGAATATTTAAAATTTATTTTTATTAGGCTATATAAAATTTCAAAGAAAATATTGTCCAGTTCGAATTTAAAATTTCATTTAATTTCGGAATAATTTCGAAATCTAACTTAATGGATTTAGATTACGATGCGGTTTTGTTTGTTGCAAATGATAAAAACTTCATAAGAGAAACTTTAAATGAAATATTTATCTTGAATGAGATTCTAAAGTTTTAGTTTTGTAGAAACAAAAGATTGGTTGTTTATTTAAAGAAACTATTAAGTAGTCCGTATTATTAAGTTATAGCTTTTTATAAACAAAAGAACGATAAACACAGCTAAATTAAACACTTAAAAATCCTTAAATATTTTATATTTATCAGTATTATAATTAAAATATTATTTATACAGCATAAAATAATGTTTTATTTCCTGTATCAAGAAACAAATAAAAAATGCAGATAAAACTTTTACTAGATAAAAAAAATTTTCATTTATAAGACATGTAATTTGAGAGAAAATTTTCTCTAGCTCGGAGGATAAAGTTCCAACTACAACCTCCACAATAAAGATAAAGAAGAAGAAGAAAAATTTCCCATTTTCAAGATTTTCACTATTTTGTAACGGTGTAATGAAGAGACTTCAAAAATAATAACCACATATTTAGTTTAATTAAAGAATGGAAATGAATTTTTCCCCTTAAAATTCGGATTTTTTTTATGATTTTTAGTTGTCGAAGACGGACCTCAGTCGATGCGAATGCAAAGAAACTAAAATGAAAATAAATAAAATAAATGATTAAGCATATCTTTAAATTAGAGTTTATAAATTACATTAATAATGATTAATATTATAAAGATAAACAATTTATAATCAATCATTCACAAGTTTATATTTTCGGAGAGGAGCGTTTGGTTAATGATCTAATATGACATGTGATACAAAACTCTTCAAGAATAATAAAAATCATTGATCGTTCCTTCAACAATACATCAAAACTTCAGCTATACAATTATGATTTCAGATTTACTTCATTATTCTTAAAACTTAAACTAACAGTATATAAATTAAGACATACAGCGTGAAAGATAATCGAATTTGCGACCATCATTTTCTAATTGATGTAATTTTATCACGTATTTAAAGTCTTACACGTTTTGTTATCTTTAAAAATATTAAACAACACATTGAGTTATTTACAACAACTCTTATTGTTATTAGTAATTAATACTTACCTTAACTGCTTATCAACAAATATAAATGTATTTGTTATATAATTTATTAATATAAGGCATACCATGATATCTAATGTAGGACAAACGATAAAAATCTAAAATTATCGATAAAAGTAGATAAGAATTAATAGGGAAAAATTAAATTAAATTCTGTAAAAATAGAAAAGATTTTCTAAATACATTTTAATGATGACTTTTATCGATTGTAAGATAAGGATTTAATAATGAAAATATTGTAGGGTAACAGAAATTTTTTGGGAGGATTTTGTTGTTTAGTGTTGAATCATTTATGATTTAATAAAATTACAAAAAGATTACTTTGATTCGATTCTTTTCTTGAATTTAAAACATTTCATTTCCAATAATAGAAAACCTTTTTATTGAAATGTTTATACTGTGATAAGTTCACATTAAAATTTGTCTTCATTCTTCATTATTTTTAATGGATTTTGTTAAATTTAATTTGCGTAATTTTTAGCATAATTTTTAATACGATTTTTAATACGTTTAAACATCGTTAAAAATTTTTAAATAAAAGACAATTACTGTATGCTAAATGCAGCATTAAAAAATGTTTTCTTAAAATAAGAACAAACTTTGATAACAATAGATAAAACTCTTAATAAAAAAATATTGGTTTGATTTTAAAAAATTACTCTTTTTTCTGAATATCTACAATTTAATAATGTGTAAGACATCCATAAAGAGAATTTTATGATTTTTGTTTTGTTTTATGTAGTTTGATATTCTAAATTTAGATTTATATTTGTGACTACTTAAAAATTAATTTCTCTTTAATTATTACAAGAGAAAGTTCTCTAATCATTTCATGCTACAGCAAAAATAATTAAATTGTTATCACGGTTTCGTGTATCATTCACGAATTTCGAAAACTGTTATAGTTATATTCAAAAAATAAAAAACTTATATTTTTTATATTTTAAAGTAAGCTAAATCTTGCTATTAAATTCGTTGTTATAAGCGTAAACAGTAATTCCTTTCTAAAATTTAACATTCTTAAATCCTGCATCGTCAGAATCTTTATAATTAGTTTAAAATCCTTTTATAAGGTTAACTAACTATAATTTCCTTTTATACGTTAAGAGGCATTACAAAATGGCATTAAAATTGTTCAAAAATAGCGTCATAAAAAGAAATTTGAATAGGTTACATATTTACAACATTATTTTAATTAAAAATCTGCTAGTTAATAATTAGAAAGAAAGCAACAAAAAACATACCATAAAAGGAATACTTTTACAAAAATTACTTAATAAATTATATTATACTAAACAATTATGTTTTAAAACAATTCAATCTCGACATATGATGAGATTGTATAACTGTAATTAATGTAATTCCAAAGAGAAATAATTGCATAATTACATTGTATTTAAATGCAATTTTGTAATTTCAAAACGAAATTGTCTTAGAAAAATGTTTTTCATTTTTATAAGTTTATTAAAAATATTTTTTAAGTTTTCAATTAATTTTAATTTCTGATAAAGAAATCAAAATGCATATTAAATCTTTAAACAGTTTTCTATAATTTGACATAAGCTGATTTAAATAATTTGATAAAATTATTCAATTTTTTGCTGGTCTAATTTTTTTTAACATAGGTAATTTGTCTTGATACTAAATTACCTAAATTAATTTTGTTGAAAGTAATGTTTGTCTAACCAATTTAAGAAAAAGTTTCTACAAAATTTATTCTGATTATAAAGATTAAAGTTTAGAAATTAATTATTTAAATATTTACGACAGTTACATAACTTCATTTTTTTGTCTTATCTTTTAAAATGGAAAAAAAAAAATATCGATCTTTCAAGAATTGCAAAATTAATTAAAACCTTTAATGCATTTTCGGATTATATTAAGGACATTAAAAATTTTAAAAATTATAGACTTTAAATCAGTTAAAATATATTTTAACTACATGATTTATTAATGCTGATGATTTTTTACATTATGTTATATCACACAATATTTATGTTTAATTTGACATTGTTAACTTTATTGTGTCCCTTCTTAGATCTGTAGGATTGTATGTAGGATCGAAGTATGATAAGACTAATTATGAAAATTAATCTAGAACTTGTATTATAAATTATTTATCGAAATTCTTTTAAAAATCTATAGAGATTATTATTACATTAAAAAATGAAAATCGTGTGATAGAAAAATCAGCGCTATAGTTATATAAGTACGACTAAGTAAAATTCTTTCTGTAACCAATTCATCGTTGTCGACTGGCTTTTCATTCGGAAAATATTTTAGGTAATCAATATTAAATGTTTTCATTCATTTATTTCTATTATAAGCCAAAAAATAATAAATCAGTTTTTTGCAGAAATTAGAGTGAATTATTTATAATGTCTTCATTTTTAAATATGCAAAAATGAATACTGATAATTATTTTCAGAAAAACATTATGGAAATTGCGCTATTTGAATATTTTTTATTTTGTGATTTTTTGATATTTTTTTAGGAAGTAATTACCGTTTATGTAAAAACGATAATTGCTTTCTTAAAGTCTTTAAAAAACATATTATATTTTTTCCCAATGAAAATTAATTTTTCATATATGAAATAAAAATTCAAACAAATATATAGTTTAGATTATAAAGTGAGAAAAAATATTTAATGTGCTTCCAATATATTAAAGTATATTTCGATTTAATACATTCGAATAATTAGTTTAAAAAATTATTCAATTATTTGGTGGAAAAGATCAAGATTATCCATTATCGTCAACGCTAAGTGTGTAATAGATCTTGAATAATTAAAATGTCGTATTGTGTGAATTGCCGTTATATAAATAAACTATTTAGTTATAGGATAATTTTTTTTTACATTTACTGAGATTAAGAACTGTATAATTAATGAGTCTGTCTAACTTTTAAGGGTTAATATGTGTTGCTTAATTTTATAAGAATTAATTTATGCAGTATATATTTTTTAAACGTAAAGAGCCTTATTTTAGCATAAATTGAGAAATTCTATAGCCAATTTTACTTTAATAATAAAATTCTTTTAAAATACTATATTTTATTGTTTTAAGTTTAGGAATATAGAGGAAAGTTATGTAAGATAGATCAGTTTTTAGAAATTTAATTATAAAATCATAAATATTTGGATAAAAGATCTGTAAATTATCCAAAGAAAATATCTTTACAATTGAGCAATTTAGTATTTAAATATCACTCGATAATAAGATTAAGGATCTTAAAAAAACATTTAAAAACATCATATCAATTGAACCACTTTATTTCAGTGATGGGGCAAAATGATTCAATTGATAAATTCTGATTTAAAAAAAAATAACTTATTGTGAAATTATCATGCTAAGAAATATATTTTATTTGAAATAATATTTCAATTACTGTAATGCTCTCAGTTTAAAATTTATTGGAATTATTAGTTGTAAACCTATATCAGTTAAAACGAACAAACAGCTAGTGAATTTTTATGTCTTTTTTATTATTTATATTTAGATTGTAAATTATAGCTAATGCAGACTGGAAAATTAAGACGGTTGATAAAGTAGGTGGCGAAAAATCTTTGTTAACTATCTTACTCCACGGTACATTTCTAGAGAAATATATCTTTTAAAACAAAATAATGTGAATACAGAATGCTGGATTTGGCCAAAAAATACTTACTACATCGGTTTTTGATAAGTTCATCATAAATTTTATTATACTTATATTCTAGAATCCAGCAGTTATAACTTATAAATGTACTATGTACTTCTAAAAACATTAAACATTTTCTAGAGAAAAATGGATAGAAGCATCCATAAACAGTCTGTTTCAAATTATGGAGTGCATGTAGTGTCTTCTGTAAGTTAATATTCCAAACGTATACATAAAAAATATGCCTAAAACCTTCTTATCCCATGATCCATTTTGTCCCGCCTTACTTTATATACGTATATGTCTGTAGGCAAAGTCGAGAGAAAATGCAATTCTTAAGTTTCATTCGAAATTATTGGAAATATAAAATCATATAGAGAAATAAAACAAAAATTTTATGATATTCCCCAATCTTTTCTTTATATTCAAAATCAATAAATCCAATCGAAATGGCAAAAGAAATTTCAAAGTGTATAATGAAAAAATGTCATTTAATACAAGAAAAAATGCCATCAACTATTAAATCATATCCAGTATATTAAATGGAAAAGAGTAAAATCAACTTAATTTGCATATGATGTCAATAGTAAAAAGTATAAAACTGTAAAATTGTAAAAAGTAAAACTGAATAATATGAATTATATCTTTTTTTATGAATGCATAAAAAAAGATATAATTCTTTTTTTTATGATTTGTATTGAAAAAATACAGATTTATGTATTTTTTCAATGCAAATTATTATCATAGTATTTCTTTGTGCAACAGATTGTATCCAACTTTATTTTTATGTTGTTTGGATATGCAAGATAATTAATATTATTTCAGCAGAATATAATTTCTTGACTTCAAATTATTTGGGAATGATGATAAAAATTCTTATTTTATAACAATGAAAACCAACACCAATTATATACGCACCATGAAACAATAATCTATCGCTATAATAATATGTCCGGTTTCAAATAAAACATTCGATTGAACATCTGATATTAGATACCAAATATAGTAATATTAATCGAGTTCTTTGGGTCCTTTATATAAGCAAAGTTCAACTTACTATAATATTGATAAAAAAAAGACTGAACATCTGATATTAGATACCAAATATAGTAATATTAATCGTGTTCTTTGGGTCCTTTATATAAGCAAAGTTCAACTTACTATAATATTGATAAAAAAAAGATAAACAATAGGCCTATATGTTTCTTTAATTGTTGAGCAATCGATATTTTTTCTATTAGCATGTGAATTATTTACAACTTGATCTCTCCTCTCGACTTATTATATATGTAATATATGTATATACTGTATATGTATATAATATATATTTCTATAGATCTATATTCTTATAATATCTATATTCTCTATACCAACTTAATTTGAGAATGGTATATATTAAACAGCAACAGTGTATATCAAAACGATTAAATCTAATAGATTTTTAATAGAAAACAAATTTAAGTTTTATTTACTGTATTTATTAGAAATATAAATTAGCATAACCATTATTATTTGTAATTATAGATAAAGAATATTAATTGATAGATATAGTAAGATGTTGATTGCACTATCATGGGCATGTGTTTTGGAATGTCCCACCGATTGTTACAAATCTCTGTTTAGACAGTGAAGTAAAGTTAAAACGATGATATAATAAAAAATTTAATAGATATGCTAGATATACCTACTGATAAATATTAATTTAAGTAATTGAATAGTAATAATTATATTTTTTATAATTCTGTGATAATTCAATTTTCTTATTTAAAATATTATTATTATTTGTTATACTCGGCAAAAAATTACATACGATCCGCAATTAGACCGGAAGATAATAGTTATAGATCAGTCACCGGAAAAATTTTCCTTCTTGACTTTGACTATGCACTAACGACAAGGAAATTAATTTTATTATTCTTAGTAAATTCTATTATTCTACGAGTATGACATATTTTGAGAAAAATATGTCATCTTCATAGAAGACTGGGACCTAGTATCACATTAATTATATATTTAGAATTATTTTATATTTGAACGTATCAGTAAAATAAATACTCTAGTGACATGTTCAAACATAAAGTAATTCTAAATTTACATCTGATCCATACTGACTTAAAAATATTATTCTAGTGACACTAGAATAATATTTTTAATATAATATTTTTAATAATAATATACTGAAGTAAAAGAACTATCATATTTATTAAATATATTATAGTATAAAGTATAAAAGGATTAGTAGATTACTAATGGTTAATATAAAGTAAAATTCTTTTGGAAATGTTGTTTATTCTTCTAACAAAAAAACAATTTTAGTCTAGCGATATTTAATAAATTTTACATGCCTTGAAGTACATTATATTATAACTTATCTACAAATGCAACACTGAACTTTCATTTTATCATGACAGTTATTTTTACATAAAATAATTATAATTAATGCAATTATTTCACTTATAATGTTTTTCATTTACTATTTGTTACTCATTAACACTTTTCTCTCAAAATTTCTTCCAAAAACTTCAGCGTATCAGACACGTCTTGCACTTATACAGTTTATAACGACTTCATCTGATTTAACAATTGTAAATTCAATCTGTTAAGATTATTTGAAGAAAACATTGTAAATATTAAAGAAATAAGCTTTATTTATGTTATCAAGATATTTTTGACCTTTAAGTAGGAAGACAAAAACATAGAGGCTGAAATTCAGCATTGGAATTAAGAAACTGAGATGACATGTTTTGAACAGGATTTCCGTCCACCTTCGATAACGACTCGTGAAGTGTGTCCACTAAATCAGTTTAATACTATACTTAACTTTCCATTTAGATCTTCCTTTTTACTTTCTTAAAACATCATTCCTATAATTTTATTTTAAAGATATCAAACCGGTAATATTATGAAGATGTTAGTGACAATTTTTAAGTAACCATTTTTTAATTTTCTATGCAGAATTTTCGAAATTTCTGACGTTTACATTAATAAAACATTTAATAAAATTAAAGGTTTAATGCATGGTGGCTGACAATTCTACAAATAATAAAAATTGTCACTAAAAGTGAAATAATTACTAATTATAAATTTATATTAATCCAAAACTAATTCATGATCAATAATTAGTTCAGTTACTTTACAAGTTATTTTTACCAATCATTTCCTACGTTGTCATTAGATGTTGGACTATTTTCTTATGCAAATAAAGTGACAGTATAGACAATTTTATGTAATAAATCGAAGAATATCAACTTCTTACTGTCAAAAATTGTTTTGACTGGTGTCATTTCTATTGGTATTCTATGATAGAAATATTCCATTTTAACAAACACAATAGAATGTGAAGAATAATAATGTTATCCATATTTTATGAATAAGTCAAAGAATAATAATATTAGTCCTTTTTTTTAATTATTCTAATAAAAAATTGCATTATTATTTTTCAACATTAATTTCTAGTGAAAAATAAAAGTATATTTTAAGTTCCTACCCTGTCATTAGATGTTGGACTATTTTCTTATGCAAATAAAGTGACGGTATAGACAATTTTATGTAATAAATCGAAGAATATCAACTTCTTACTGTCAAAAATTGTTTTGACTGGTGTCATTTCTATTGGTATTCTATGATAGAAATATTCCATTTTAACAAACACAATAGAATGTGAAGAATAATAATGTTATCCATATTTTATGAATAAGTCAAAGAATAATAATATTAGTCCATATTTTAATTATTCTAATAAAAATTGCATTATTATTTTTCAACATTAATTTCTAGTGAAAAATAAAAAATATATTTTATTTTAACAAATCTGTTAGTTAATATACAATATATATTTTAAAGAAATACTGTAATTATATAATATAACGTTCCATTATAAAACTTTTACGTCTTCCGATGAATAAAATCTCAAGTTTACGATGTTTTTAATTCCAAAATCTAATTTTTTAATAAATGTTTGGTGAAAATTATTTTTTATTAATAAATAAAACTGAAATGATTTGTTTATTTATTTAAAAATGCAATGAATTTTGCCTGGGAAAAAAATGTTTTACACTGCGAATTATAGATTTTAGAAATGTTTGGCCTGTAAACAAGTTATGACAACAATAAATAACATTTTGAAGAACTCGATTTAAGGCGACGTTATATAAAACAAAATGACTTAAAACGAACAAATTTTCTTTATTTGTTAAATATGTTATATCAACAAATAAAGAAACTGTAAAGATTAAGTATGTAACTTGAAAAGACATAACTTAATAAGCTCGTTAAATATATATTGTAATGTAACTTGAAAAGACATAAATGTGAGTTTATCTATATGAAAACTATGCAGTATTTGAAAATTGAAGATTTTTTTTTTTTATATTCATGAAATCTGTATTAATCTTTTACAGACTTCATGAATATTAATGAATTATTTATTTTAATCATGAATTATTTATTTTAATGCAGTAAATAAAATTTTTAATTATTAATTAAAAGAAGATTCTGCGAATCGTTGGATATGCAGACTTTCATAAATTCTCAATCTGAAATTTTTATTTGAAAATATTAGTAAAAACGATAGATAAATTTATTATCGAATCCAAATTTAATTATTATTTAAATTAATAAAACGAAATAATTTTGAATTGAAATATCAATACTTTTAATGATATAAAAATTCATTAGTAATTAATTCATTACAAGTAATTAGCGCTTTTTAATTAATTAAATGATTATCAGCCAAGATTAAAAAGTCATTAAAATCATATGTGCATCAAAATGTTCTACCAAATCGTCTAGATATACAGTAAATGTTTCAAAAAGTTTTAACTGAATATATTACGTTTAATAGCAAAAAAATATTAAATTAACATTTAATTACAAGTAATTAGCGCTTTTTAATTAATTAACTGATTATCAGCCAAGATTAAAAAGTCATTAAAATCATATGTGCATCAAGATGTTCTACCAAATCGTCTAGATATACAGTAAATGTATCAAAAAGTTTTAACTGAATATATTACGTTTAATAGCAAAAAAATATTAAATTAACATTATTTTATAGTATAAAAAACATATTATTAATAAAATTATTGTTATATTCCTTTCTCATTATAAAAATTTAATTAACATCTAGTTATGTAAAATTTGAATGATAAACTATTAGAAAATCTAAAATATTTTTTATAAGATAATATATAAAAAAATCTCTTCATATAAATAAACTGACATATTTTTCTTGAAGACAACTTCAAATTAATGAAATTACTAGTATTATATAGTCTGTTGTAACTATCTGTTGTAGTCTGTTGTATAAGGTCTTATATTTTGTCATATTATGTAAACTTATAGAAATCTACAGATTTATCATCACTTCCAGCTTAATGCTAATTTAGAGATGTAAATTACTACATTACAGAATATCGCAGTTTAACCATGCCATCTATACATTATACATTACAGATTATAGCAAGAAAAAAAATGAAAGACTGAAATTGAATTAAAAACTAAAAATCATTTATGTAAATCTGTCCCTATTTTAATATCTAACACTGAAAATACAAGTTTGATATTTATTCGCAGCAGATATAGGGACTACATTTCTATAACATAATTTTTAATTCATTTTTAAATTATCAAAAATAGCATTTTTTTTTTTTTTTTTTTTTTTTTTTATGAATTGAAAAATTATTTTTTATTTTTTTTTTTTTTTTTTGTCCCTTCTGCCATTGAATTTTAAACTTACTTTTATTTTTAAGGAAAACATTATTTAAAGAAATTTAGGAAACAATAATAACTAGGCCTATGCAATTTTAATGATGAAATTAATTGGTATTTAGAGATAGCTTTTAATTTTTAATTATTATACTCTTCATTGGCAAGAATGTCAACAAATCATGTTATCTCTAATAGTAGTAACTTTTAAATTAAAATTGTCATAAGCAATAAAACGAAATTATTGTTTGCTAATATTTTCAAATTAAAATTACTGGTATTGTAAAAACATTCATTATTAAGGAGCTAGTTAATAAAATGTAATAAAAGCTATAGTTAATTTAATTTCTCGTTTTACAGAACTTATCCGGAAGAAAATTTGATGTCGAAAAACAGAAAATTAGTTTAAAAAATATATTTTATTTAGATCAATAAGATTTCAAAATATATATATATATTTATTGGCAAAAAATGCAAATAAAATTATGCAATATTGATTAACATTTAATACATATTTGAAAATATATTATTTGTATATGCATAGTATATATTTGATAAACCAATTTTTTAAAATCGTAGAGAACTAAATTAACATTTATAGAAATTTAAAGAAACACTAGAATCAACTTTATAATCTTTTTTGAGAAATATAAAGTATTTATATTTGTACCGTACTGAATATTGATGATTTGTTTTAAATGGCAAAATTTCCCACATCTTTATTTAAATGTTCAATTTCTTGATCTTTAACTCTTTATTGTATCAATATTTGTCTATAAATTTATAATATACTGTATATATTTTTATAATTTAAAAGCATTTTTTTATAATTCAAACGTATAAATAAACTTAAATCTGATGTTTTGAATTATCTGTATCGTTGATAATTCATACGTCGTCATATCTAAATATATCTTTTTTCTATACTTTTTAACTAACTTGAAATATATATTTATACATTGGAATATTACAAAAATTTATGTTATATTTTGCATGGCGTATTTTTAAAATTCTATATTTCGCAATAATATTCACAAGAAAACAAGAAAAAAAAAACCTATGTTCATGTTTACAAGATGACTATAAAAAGATCCTTCTGAGGCAAAGTAAAAAACTAGATTAAACAAAATATAGAATATATAAAAATGTATGATAAATTATGAAGAATAATAAAACAAATCTCGAGTTACACAAAAAATCTGTATTGAAATAGTGCACATGAAATATTTTTGGAAGCGAAAACTATGCAATTTAAGTATATATATTACATAAAATATATTTACTATATAGAAATGTAAATATTGTATATACTCATTGTAATATATAGTAGATATCTTGACACAGTTGTTCTTCAAAAAAATTCTTTTGCAAACAAAAATAATGCTTTTGTAGGTATAAGCAAATATTTTTCGTAGGAAAAATTGTAATGTAAACAAGAGTGTTTATTATATTATAAGTCTCATCTAAATCAATAAATTTATATTTTCATTACGTTAAAAAACTTTTACTTTTGTTATTTTCGAAATAGACAGAATAAGAATAACAACAAGAAGTAAAAGAATTTTAATTTTAATACTAGAATATTGAATTACGTTTCTATAAAGTTGCAATCTTCTCGGTATGCTGTATCAACGATTTTCAACTGGACTACTTTGAAGAATCTCGATTCTGGAAAAGAATGACTTAATTCCGGATTTTTATAATTTTAGAATGCATCATAAACTAAAAAGTCATCTCATCTAATCATTTTATTATAAATACAATTTAAATTAGAACTTAGTCCAATCTTTCAAGAATATAATTTTTCACGATTTTTTTACGATAAATAGTTTTCTTATAATTTTTAAATTATATAATACTAACAAAACATATTCTTTTTATTTTTAGACCAACTACCAGCGTATAATTTCTAATAAATTAAATATGAAATAAAACAGAATAACAAGATAAAAAGCAGTTCAAATTTTATGAGTATAAAATGTCAAAAATTGGCATTTTTGGTCATAAACAACAAAGGAAATCGGCTAAAGGTGTCTTGCATATGTATGATAATGCTGATCTATAAATCCCGAACAATAGTTACTATGATGAAGAATCTTAGTTTTCAGAAACTGAACAATTCACTCTACATCTAAACTTAGCCTCCAGTAACTATTTGCTGTTGTGAAATCTGAACAAAAACCTGTTCAGATATTTTTAAGACAACAATGAACTGAAGTGTAAATTTTAAATACTTTGGCAAACAAAATAAGATTTCTTTTTTTCTGGTATTTCTTCTGCCTACAAAATAGAAAAGAAGCCTCGAACTCGGAAGATTATAATATATTGAAAATAGTAAAAACTTTTCTTCTTATTCAACTTTTTCATGTTAAGTAGATAATATAGGACTAATGTTCTTTGTAATACAGCAAGATTCAAATATTTTACCGCTGATTTCTTGTAAATCTTTGTCTTATAATCGAATTAATAAGGTATTTTTATTTTAGATTTATAGTAAAAATTCGCATAATTTTCCCCCTCTTCGACCTATTATAAATGAGATAAGAGGCAGGAGAAATTAAACAAGATATACTGTATATTTTAGTAAATAAATCAGATTCTAGGATTTCTTTCATTTATTAATCCTAAATCTAAGAACTGAAAACCTCAACTGTATTGCAGAATTACCTGATAAAAATCATCTTAGTCTTCCAGCTATGTGTGAATGTATAAACTGTATAAGAAAAACGAATGAATCTAAAACTTTTTATTAGAATGTGTACGCCATATGTAAGGAATTTTATCAACATTGTTGCCACAGTTTCAATTATAAGTTAATTAAAATGAAATATTAAATTCATTAAGAAAATGTTATAATAAGTATTTCTTGCAGAATAGAAATAAATTGAACTCTAATAATTTTGTAAAATCATGAGAAAGTGAAGAGCATCAGTTCTATTTTGCAGCAAAGTTAATCAGCTCGTTAAATAAATTCTCTTGTGTAGATGCTTAAATACGAAACCTGCAATATTTTCATCATTTACAATTTTCAAAGAATTCTTTAAATATTTGTATGTTGCATTGCATTATTTTTAACTTTTAATTTTTCTGCTTATATTTTGCACTTTATGAGCTTTTTCATTGCCTATATAAAAGTATTATTATATTTTAGTTTAAAATTTGTACAAATTTATAATCATTGTCATATTTAGATTGTAGCAATAAATTCTGTTTCGAAACATCGATAAATAAATACGAATATACAATCTGTATAGAAATATCGGTAAACAAATGAGACTTACTATATTTCATAGCATTTGTAAAATATAAAGGATGTCCCATTCTTCAGTACAGAGAAATATCATCTCTTTATTATAACCTTAATAGCTATTCTGTATACCTCCAATTTTCTTCTGAAAAATACCAGATCCAATTTTGACTTGACCGTCATTTTCCATTGTTTATTTATATGGTGGATTCTATCTTGTTATCTTTTATAAGAACCTTTTATTATGGTATAATCTATTTGTGCAATTTCAGAACTGGATTATATTTTGAAAAAACAGGTAATGCTAGTGAAATTTGAGCTTCTTATTTATTTTATTCGGTTCTTCCAATCGTAACGTGGTAAAGTGAATTATAAGTATCCATCTTTCGACGACGTTCGGGTTTAACTTCTTTTTAAACCAAAATCAAATCTTGTTTTTGACCGAGATCTGATTTAATATTAAGGATATCTTTTATGGGAGATTTTCTCCAGGGAATTATAGTCCGTCGAAGATTATTAAAAAAAACATCAAAAGGAAGATTCTTAAATTATCATAGTTACATGAATTTTTATTCGAACAGAAAAATAAAACTATATTCAAGTATTGATTGTAATTTAATATTCAATACACTAGAATAGCGTTTCTCAAACTTTTTTCATCCATGACCCCATTTTTCATTACGAGATTTTTCGCGACCCCAGGTATTAAATATGAAATAAAACATACAAATACATAAATCATTTATACACTTATTAAGATGAACACAATCAGCCAACTACATTGAAAATACATATGTTGTCATACGTTAAATATTGGACGTTTGTGAAATTACATATAAACTGAAATTCAAGTATTTGAATTTAATTTTTGCGACCCCAGCATTTCGCTTCGCGACCCCATTTGGGGTCGCGACCCATAGTTTGAGAAACGCTGCACTAGAACATAAACTAAATTAGAATTGTCTTAAAATTAATCATTAACATGTATTATTTTAAGATATTTTTCAAAAGTACAAAATATTAAAAGTATCTGTCTTTAAATAAGATAAATTTACATAACATAGAGATAGAAATTATTTCGGTAATAGGATTAAAAATACATCGGTATCGAAATAATTCCTATACAGTAAATAAAATAGAATCTAAAATAGTACAAAACATAGCTATGAGAATAAGAACATTTACTATATTTTACTAAAAAAATATTTTAGAACTTTCCTTGTCTGTTTCAGCTACAATATATAGGATAATAAAGAACAGAATTATTAATAAAATGACAAAATTTCGAATAAAATCACATTTCAATCTAACATCATATGACATAATGATTTACTGTGATAATTATTATTATTATTATTATTATTAACTAGTCAATAATTTCTATAAAGTGGTGGTTCAATATTATCATAAGGATTTTATGTTAATTTTTCAATTATATTGTCAATTAAAAACATTTAAATTGCAACAAAATAAGAAAAAGTAAACTGAAACAAAAACACAACACAAGTAGTGTTTCCAAATTCCCGACATTTTGGAACCTTCGGGAATTGAGAACGGGAAATCGTATTTCCCGAGAATTCTCGAGAATTCCTGAAATAATCTTTTTTATTTAATTTTCGTTGATCATCTGTAATAATGGCTACAAAAGTAAATATTAATAAAAGCCGTAGAGAAGGTGGGACAAACGAGGTTCGCAATCTTTCAGAGGTTTCGAGACAATCCTATATATAAAAGGTTGATGCAAAAAATGAGTAAATAAAATTTCCTAAATGGAGATAGACCGGAATTTCATAACTAGTGCATAGCTTGCCCTGAGAACTAAACAAGGGTCAGTACAGTATCATTTTGAGTAGATTTCTGTTACATTTAAGGCTTTCCCAAATATATACAATGTAATTAATGCAAACTTTATTTAACCAAACTTATAATATACAGAGAGATTTTACGTATATTATGCAATGTATTAACATACATCACAATCGTCAGCCGCAAACAAACTGATCTAATGTGGTTGATAGTATCGGCAGTTACTTTATGGAAACTATTTATCATGGAAAACAGAAATAGTTTGTGTTTACGCAGAGAAATGTTTATTTTCACAGTCCAGGATTTGACTACAATGTCATATTAAGGAAAGCTACCTTAGATTTCATTAATTAGTTCACCTGAAGATGACTTTGTAATCAAAGCTTGGGTTGTGAAAATAAATATTTTTTTGTGTAAACACAAAGTGTTTTCTGTTCTCCTCGATCAAATATTTGAGGAATGTGTGTAAGATGGGAGAATGAGAAGAAGCAAAACTCATAAATGGAAACCCTAATCAAGGAGTACGCCAGAGATAAAACGTTGGGAACCGTTGTCCTACACAATAGAGTAGAATTTGAAAGAGAATAATTTTTGATATTAAAAAGTTCTCGAATTAATAACTAATCGAAAGATATAATAAAATCCAAAATGTATCAACATCATTCTATGATGATAAAAAATCGTAATACCGATATTTTCAATAACCAAACAATAGGAGCAAATTTATATAATTTTGATCAATAAATGCACCAAGATTCAATTGTTTATAGAATCGCGTTGATCAATAGAATTACATTTTAAGATTATATAAAGGTTTAAACTATCCACAGAATTATGTCTTTCTGCACCAGCATCTGACCCGAGAAAAAAAATATTCAATTTTTTCCTCGGGTCATATTCATTTGTTTGCTATATCAAGCAGCCACTACATACTATATCAGAGATCGACAACCGGTTGGAGTCATCTGAAAAAGGTGCGACTTCTAAAATATCGCTTACAAAAAAATCTGATTAATTGCACGCACGAAATGATGATCGTGCGTGCCATAGGCTGTCGACCACTGTACTATATTTTATAATTAATTATTTAATAAAACATAAAAATAAACTTTATTTAATCTAAACATTTATTTAAATATTTATGGGGTTTTTCACATTGAGATAAAATTTAAACAATTTTAGATAAATCAGGTTTTTAAGTGCTACATGCTACTCTTAATTTGTCATTAAAGTGGGAACAGTAACCCTGTTTCTATACATGTTCTTCGCATATTACACTTACGAATAGAATAATTCACAAAAATATATCGATGCGAACAACGTGAACAATTTGTGCATATTTTTTATATAGTTTTATTCCTTCCTTCCTTCCTTCCAAAGTCTATTAGGCAAAAGTGCTATTTGATTCTGGTGTCACGCGTGTATTCCTAGTGACATGTAATATTGTAACACAATGTAAGTTTAGATAACGATAAATAAGAAAAATTTTTAAAAGATACATCGTGTGTAGTACTTTTATTTCCCATTGTAGAGATTATTGGGTTCTAGGAGCCGATTTTCCCGATTTCCTGAGAATAGTTTGTCGGAATTCGGTAACGGGAAAACGAAAAAAATTCCCGGGAACGGGCAGGAAGGAATTCTCGCCTGGAAACACTAAACATAAGTATGATACAATATTTAAATGTTTCAAACAGTTTAAATGTATTTCAATGTTTGATTCTCGAAATACTGTACTTTTATGACAGATGACAGTCGAACTGAATAAATACATGTTTAATTCATGCTTTGTAAAAACTGTTTATAAGAAAATACTATATGATATTATATAAGGAAATGTGGGAATTTTCAGTAAATAGACTGCATAATTCTTCATAAATCGAACGTCAAGAATTTGAAATTTCTGACTTTGAATTCAGCTCAATTTTGTAAAATTTAATTTTTAATACAGTATTTACTTGTGGAAATGTAATTTATTTATTGTTTCACAACATCAGTTAAAAAATTCAGTAATAATGATGTCCTCTATATTTTTCCCTGCAATATTCATATTATAGTAATTTTATTGTTACTGAAAGAATGAGTAACGTAATCACATTTTTATTATTTAAAATTTATAATAGAAAAACAATAGAAATAACTTCAACTTTTTTATAATTCGAAATATTTTTCCTTTTTAAACTTTCAATTATTGAGATTATTTCTTCAAATAATTCCAAAAAGTTTGAAAAAATTTCGAATCTATTCTATATACTATATGAAAAAAATCAAACTTAATAGTGTATGATGAAGGTTTACATCAAAATACACATTTCATAATTTAGAATGATTCTTAGAAATTAAAAATGTTATAAAGTTTTTGACTACAAAAGAATACTTAAATTTCCCATCATACTATAAATATTATGTTTTTTAAATTCTTCAGGAATTTTTATTAACACAGTTAATGATTTCTTTTGATGCTTTTATTTATATTGCATGAAAAAAATCTGAAGTTGACCTATTGTTCAACTAACTCTCTTAGTAGAACAATAGGCTAGCTTCATTCTATAAAAACAAAATTTGAAATGTAATATAACTAAAATCTATAATGTTACAGCAATTATCTGTTTCAGATTTTGTTTTATGAAGCTATTCATGAATAATGGCACTAATTAAGAATAATTTTATAAAGAATGGCGTTACAGTATTGTTTTTGTAAAATTATATTCTTTTGTGATAAAATTTCTAAGCGAAAATTAAATATACAATATCTTTATTATTAGATATACAGTATTGCATATAATTATTTACTGTGATATAAAAATAAATATAAACATGAATGAATATAATTTTATATGTACAATCAGTTCCAAAAAGGTGTTCACCTAGGCGGAATATGTTCGACTTCCTTACAATACTTACAAATCAATGAGATTAATCGGTTCAGGCGTGAATTCGATTTTGCAGGGCTTTGGACAATTCCATTTATTTTTTCTAAATAACAGGATAGGTAAGCTTAATGACGGGTGTTCAATAATTTTATCCGAAAACTGATTTTGAGCATTTATTAGGAAAGTTTTAATTTATTATTTAGAAATTAAGCTATGTTATTATTAATTTAGGCAAAATGCAGCATTATATGGTCGTAACTACACGAGTAATTAAGCGATAAATTGTCAAAACATCAAGCAAAGCACTGGCAATAACATAATAGCGACTAAGGGAAGTATTTTATTTTATTGTTTATTTGAAAATGCATTAAGATGTTTTATTTGAAAATGTATACTTCTTTCTGCGTTTGTAATAAAATTAAAAACTGATCCAAACGATTCTCATTGATAAAGTGTTTAATATCCGTTTATTGACCAAACGACATTTATTTCGTTTACATGACAACTTTAGCAACTTTATCGTCAGTTTTTAAATAGAAGAAAATTAAAAATGAATTTTGCGTTATTACGCCTGTTTTGGATTTCTACTAATTTTTCTAGTAAGATTTTATTATATTTTTGTTGGATAGTTAAATTTAGTTTACATTTTACCATATCTTTCTGAAAATTTAGTAAAAAGACAAAGTATAGGCCTAACAGACTTCAATAGTTACATATTTACATATTATGCCTATTTAATTTAATAAATATAGTTATATAATCCAAACGATTCTCATTGATAAAGTGTTTAATATCCGTTTATTGACCAAACGACATTTATTTCGTTTACATGACAACTTTAGCAACTTTATCGTCAGTTTTTAAATAGAAGAAAATTAAAAATGAATTTTGCGTTATTACGCCTGTTTTGGATTTCTACTAATTTTTCTAGTAAGATTTTATTATATTTTTGTTGGATAGTTAAATTTAGTTTACATTTTACCATATCTTTCTGAAAATTTAGTAAAAAGACAAAGTATAACGGACTTCAATAGTTACATATTTACATATTATGCCTATTTAATTTAATAAATATAGTTATATGTTTCACTTGTTGTATATTTTTATTGTTTTCACCCAAGCATTATAAAACAATTGGACTTGATTTTTAAATATACAAATGCTAATCTCAATTTTTAAACACAAATTCATTTTAAAAAGTCATTTGTTACGAAATACTTTATTACTTATATCAGTAAATGTTTATCATGAAATAGTCATACATAAATATGCATTTGCTTCAGATTAACCAAAATAATTGTCTTTCGAATATATATACAGTATACTACTAATAAATCTAGTATTATAATTCATAAAACATTGCTGCCATTCTCTCGATATGAAATCTTTTTCAGTTTAAACTTTAAAATAAATCACGTTTATGCAAATAAAATTTCATTCTTATCTTCGACGGGAATATATATATAAAAAAAATCTATATATAGTTTATATATAATATATTGCGGCAAATACGGTATAGTTATATTAGCATATTAAAATTAAAAAAATAAATCTGTAAATATACTCATAATTATCAATATTCAAAATTTAAAAAATGATATTAGAGCGTGTTATCTATTTATTCTATTCGTAACTAGATAGTTTTCCTTGTTTGAAATAGTGAGTAGCGATTAGTCTTTTCAGTTTAAAGCGCTGTAATCAACCCATATCTGTCGTATACCTCACCTTATTCTTAGTCAGAACTGACGCATCCATTTTTAGCTTCCATGATGCAAATTCGAATTGACAGAATTTATAACCGATCAACTTCCTGTAAACTCAGCCCCTGCGAAGCAGGTGAACCCGACCGTATATATAATTATATATTGCTAATTATTAAAAAATATATATAACTAGCAAAGTATACCCGGCGTTGTCGGGGTATAGTTTGAAAATATATACACTATATTAGAAAAAATTTGATTTTGATTATTTGCAAGTTGGTTTCTTTTACAATTTCAGTGTTCAATTGTTATTTAACACAAACCTCATAATTTCCAGAAAGTTAATGAATTTATAAATCTTCCGGTCTTCTATTTGAAAAAGATTGACTTGGAGGAACATTGAAATTCGTAATGCCGTGATATTGTGTACTATACCTACCGGAAAATTTATCAATCATTTTACCGATCTTCATTGTATTGTCCCAGGAAGAATTTTTTCAATTGCAAAATTATTTCATGCATTGATTTCATTTGTTATTTCAAACCCCATGTTTGTTGAACTGTTATATTGTCATCAAACTAACTGAATTACAACTGGTACAAATTGCTTTATTAAATTCAAAAAGTACTTTGTACTTTTTGAATTTAGTAAAGTATAAAATAGCGAGATCCCTTATCAATATTATGCCACGATGACATCATCGCGATATGACGTCATGTATTTGTTTACATCGCATCGTGATGACGGTACCTTGGGTCGAAATGCCTCATCCCTTGGGACGATCTCGACCCAATATAGTCTATGCTACCGGCGAGGGTTGCCGCGGGAAGTCTCTCAGCCAAGTTTGGTCCTGAGGAGTTAAATGGTGCAGGAACCTTTGCAGAATACAGAGACAAATATTGCATTTTATATTGATATAAACAGATAGGTAATGTCTAACTTAATGAATAAGTATAATGCAATGCATAAGTTAGAAAATATAGAAATATCATGAGATTTTCTTTATTATCCAACTTTTTCTGTTCTATTCTTTTTGTGCATAATTTATACTTTGATATATTAAATTTGCTTATTTTAAATTTTTTGCTATATCTAAAGTATAAATTAATAAGTAGTCGCTATGTAAGCTTAGCGACTACGTATTAGATTGAGAAAATATATAATTATAGCAATTATTTTACTTCTACCTTGAAAGATCAATGTAGTTTAATCAAACGAATACTTTCAATATAATTTCAGATTGGCACTTGGCACAAACGAATAAAATTTTTTTCTAACTAATAAACAAACGACAATCAATCATTAACGATGATAACGCCGCCTTAGTTAGAAAACATAAAATATGAAAAGTTGGGAATGCTTTTCCCCTAAGATTTATCGATATCATAAATTATTTATTAATATGAATTATTTTATGTAAAAATTTAATATAAAATATTTATATAGTGATCCCCATATAACGCGTTCCTCTATAACGTGACAGAAAAATTGTTAAGTTGTCATGGAAACATAATAAACATCGTTTGGTTTTTTTATTACAGTTAATGGCTATCAAACCCTTACCAAGTAGAAATTGTTTGGAACAATTATTAATTTTACTACAATTTCTGAGAAAGGTAAACATTTTAAAATATAACATCTTTACACACAAGAATAACGTGGAACGTATCCTCGCGTTATACAGCGGTCCACTATATTGTCTTTGTTAATAAAAATCCATTTTCACCAATAAGTTCAATACAGAATTGAAATATAATTATTGGTTATCAAATTTTAGGATGTCACGACGAACGTTCTATTATGATTTAGGTAAAATTTTTCTCTTCATTTTACCGAATTAAAACTTTAACTTATGGTCTGTTGATGATTATATCAGATAAGCAAAAAATATAATGTCGTAACCTGAATATATCCGCAACAAATTATAGATACAGATCAATAATCGAAAAATATTGATAAAAATTTCAGTAATAAAACAATAAATTTAGTTTGTGTAGCAATTACAGGTATTTAATCATGACATTTTAAAATTAAATATTTTTGCACCAAAAAAAGATAAATATCCAACAATTTTTATTATGCATATTATAAAATTAATCTTTTTAAGATATATCGATCTTATATATCACCACAGACAAAAATTTAGTTATTTCTTTGAATTATGAAGGAAAAAAACATTTTATTTCTTGAATTAATTGAATTTATTAAAGAAAAGCGAAATTAATTGAACAAATGAATAGAGTTATTAAATAGATTAATTATTGCAACATTAAAAGACTCATAAAATTTTGATTTTCTATGAATAACATAATAATAGTTATAATAATATATTTGATTTGTATAAATTTTATAGTAAAAATTTATTAAAAATTTAAGATAAATATCCAACAGTTTTTATTATGCATATTATAAAATTAATCCTTTTAAGATATATCGATCTTATATATCACCACAGACAAAAGTTTAGTTATTTCTTTGAATTATGAAGGAAAAAGACATTTTATTTCTTGAATTAATTGAATTTTTTATTAAAGAAAAACGAAATTAATTGAACAAATGAATAGAGTTATTAAATAGATTAATTATTGCAACATTAAAATTTATATATTAAAATATTGTTTTCAGGAAGAAATGAAATGAATGTTCTTAGTGAAGATAAAGATTTAATTGCTGAAAATATAAATTATTTTGATATGATTAAAAGATTTGGATATTTTAAGTAATTATTTCATTTTAAAAATATTTTTTCAGAATATGTAACATAACACTTCTTACTATAAAATCTAAATAAAAGGACCAACAAGCACATTCAATAAAATAAAAAATTTAATCAAACAGTTTATCTTACTGAATGTACTTGTTGATCCTTTTATTTACTTTTTCAGAAAATTATTTTCTGATAATTTTTATTTAAACATAGATATATATTATCTATGCTTTAATATATAATGTGAAAGACCTCCGGGTGGCATGTTATGGGATCTAAGTTGACAGCTCAGGACTTAGCCTTTGACCAGTTGAGTTTCACGTAGGCCGGACAGGAGAATGGCAGAATGTTCTGATACAGAACTGACTCAGACAACAATTTTAACAACAATTAATAAGTTTGTTGAGCAAGAGAGAGAGTTCTTTACAAATTATTATACAAATAAGATCACCAAAGGAGGATAAATACCTTATTACAAATCACTGTGACAGATGATCTCCGGCAAATAAAAGTTCTCTTTTCCTTTTGTTCTATTCCAGCTTAGTCCTTTTTCTTGACAAATAACTACACAATTCCTCTTTTTGTTTCTTCCTTTTGTAATTGTGTCTCTTGCTTTTGTCTATGAAGATTGACTTTAACAAGCTCGGAGGAGTTTGCTCCTTCAGTGATTGGAGCTCTATTCTAAGTCAAGAGATGACTTTCTCAATTTGTGGATATGACACGACACTACTGAGACTGGAGGCAATTGTCTCCTTTGGTAATTTCATTTGAAATTAAGGAATTTTTTTCCCCAAGTCTGAATATGACCTTACTTGACCTATCCTCAGATAAGGGTCTCGGAGACAACATACACTCATTTTTCTTCCATTTTCAAATAAATAGAGATTGTCTATAGCTTCATCTGACTGTGATACCTGGACATATATGCTGTCAATTTGACTGTATATTTTTATTGTGGGTGATTGAAGAATAAAGTCCCTTCACTTAGTATTGCGATGTTTATCACATCTTATAGTTCGCTTTCTTGAGGATACAATATTTGTCACATAATTTATCCTCTTTCAATTATTTTTTTTGTTCATAAATGCAGATAACAAATCTTTGACAATTATTATTCATTCTGATATTATCAGATGTTGTTCCTCTCTCCAATAAATATTGAAAAATTCTACAATACAAAAATAGTTTTAAATATTTTTCAAGTTTCTGATGATAGCATAAATGTGCAATAATAAAACTGAGTCATATTATAGCATATATACGTATAATTTGAATAAACAGACTAACAATATACTGTAAACTAATATTGAATGAGGGCATAATTACTAGTTATAAAATAAAGTCAAATTCTTTATAAAATTTTCTTTTTCTAAACAGTTTTGTTTTGTTTATTTGTATAATCCTTTAGAATATTTTTATATTTTTGAATATTAAGCATTAATAAGACAGGCTGATATTTTTTCATGCTACAATATAAATCTTTACATAATTGAATCAAAATAAATAAGAATAAAAATATTTTCATTAAATCACTTTGCCTTAATAAAATAAATTATATCTCAATTTACATAATAATCAACATACACAAATATAGCTTTATATTTAATATCTTATGTAATTTGAAAAACTCCAATTTACATAGAAATTTTTCAGATTAAAAACAATAATTTAAATGAAAATACAAATGTAAAATAATATTTTTTAAGAAGAATGCTAATTTTTTTATTTTTTATATTTGATTTATATATAAGCCTGTCTACAACAAGGATAAATAAATCATATCTCTTCAAGTGACATAAGTATTTATGGCAGCATGATCACTATAGCTTTTTTTCAACTGACATTATTTTTTATTCTGTTGATTACTTAGTGAGCAAATTGAGACCTGCCATAAGCTGTTTGCATCAAAGACTAGCAGGCTATTCAGAACAGCAATTGACAACACAGGCTCAGACCATCAAATAATTTCCAAGGAATGGGACCTGGATTTGAACCCAAGTCCTCAGGAAGGAAAACCATAATGTTTCCAGATAGTCAGTCTGATCAACAACACTAAAATTAGCTAAATTAAAATATCCATTTAACTTCAAGCTGTCATATTAGATCTGCCATTTTCAATTTGAAAAACTATCATCATATTTGTATTCTGTAACCCTAAAAAATCCCCATATATTGATTTTACTCAAAATAAGACAAGCATTAAAAATCCATCAAATTTGGGGGCCACCACTTTTGTGACTTTCTTTTGAGTATAAATTTTTTCAATCAGTATGTGAAGAGAATTTTTCTCAGCATGAAACACCTAAGTGATTGAGAAATAATGATTTTTAAGTAACAAAATAATTTAGCTTCCTCCTTTTCTACTTCTTTGGGATGGAATTTTGGATTGCCATATTTTTTCTGAACCAGTTTAGTAGTCCCTCTATAACAACTTCAAATATCAGCTTTCTAGGTCATAGAGAAATGTTTGCAAACAGATATACTTGCATATATATGAGGTCCATAAATGTTTTATATAAATTGTTTAGAAAAATAAAAAATATGTCTAACTCTACTAATAAATGTCTTAATAAAATTTAGAATCTGTTTAAAACATGTTAAACTTCCACATGATATAGCTGGTATAGTTTTAAAATATTTAAGATTCATTTGTGAAGAAAGAATTCTCAATCTTCAATTCAAAAGTAATAAAGTTTAAAATCTATTTATTTAAAAAATTAATATTTATTGAATTTTATTTGATAGAGAAAAAAATTTGGTATAATCATAATCATATCCCATAATTTTTCATTTCTTTGAAGTATTTTTGAAACTATGATTATTTTTTCCACATTTAGTTTTCTATACATACAATTTTATAGTTTTATTCAATTATATATTAACTATAGAATTAGATTCAAATATGTTATTATTAGATAAAATGACAAAAAAATTATTTATAATAAAAATATCATACATTTTTATAAATTATAAATATATTTATTGTGACTGACATAGATAATGAACTTTGGATATATAAATTTAAGATAATCTAATTGAAATATTTCCAATATAACTGTTTAATGATTCTATTTTATTTCTTGTATTAATTTCTTAAAAAAGATACTGTAATTACTGATAGTTGCTTGTTCTTGTATCTATTTGAATTCTTTAAAATATCATTTAAAATACTGACAAAGTATCGAAACATTTGATTTTCTTATTGAAAAAATCATTTTATTTATTTATTAAATTATTACTACTCTGGTATTCAATATAAATTAAATTATTGAAAAGCATTTTATTTATAAATTTATTTATTTAATTCATAAGATAAATAACTGAAAATTTAATTCTAGTTGAAGAGGATATTATATTATCTTCTAAAATGGAAACATTCAAAGAACTATATAAACAGCTATGTCAAAAGTATCAAATTAGTCAGCAAGATTTCATTCCAAGTCATCTAAAAAGGTTTGTAATTTTATGTTATAATTTTTTATAATATTTGTTAACTTTTTATTTTATTAATCTAAATTTCTTAACATAAAAAATGAAAAATTAAAATACATATTTTGCAAATTATTTATAATACAACAAGATGTGGCCAAACTTTTAAGCTCTTAGAGCAACATACAGCTGAAATTAATGATAATGATTTACCAAGACTGTCTTCATTAATTATCAAAATGAGATAATAAAAACAAGTGAAAATTAAACCAAGTACAATAATAATTTTATTTATGTAATTTTTAACATTCTGAATATTGCATAGCTTCCATATGCAAAGATAATGTCTTGAAGTCTGATACAAATTAAAAATTGATTAAAAATTAATTATTGGTTTTTTATTTTTAATTATTTCCTGATAAGAATTTTAATTATAATTAAAAATAATTATCACACATATATTTGATTAACCAGAATTATTTGAATATTATGTGAAGGTCCTGCAACATATGTAGACTTGTGTCTTGGATCTTATCATTCAACAGTCCCATTTCTGACATCATTGTGAGAATCTTGCAGTGAATGGCTGATATAAAAAAGTGTATCAATAAATTTTAGCATATTTTCAAATAGGGTCGTGACTAAGTGATGCAGGGATCCGGGATAAGAGAATTGATTCAGATACTCATTCAAAATAAATAACATATATTTATTAAAAAAAACAAGAAATAAAACACAATATTAACATACTTTGCTAGAGAGAGCTACCTGATCCAGAGATCATACTCGGGAGAGAAAGGAAAAAAGAAATTACATCATTCCTCCATTATTCTTTTATGTCTTCTTTCCCTAATCCTTGTCGGATGATCACTGATGGGACGGGACACAGATTTATTTTTTCTGCTCTACATTTTTCACACTTTCTTTTTGGAAAGTGTTCTTTTTTCTATCTTGATTGCCTCATGTCTGTCCTTGCTTTTTTTTAATGACAAACTTATCTTTTGTTTATTTGTTAAGAGATGATCATATTCTCTTATTTTTTACCAGAAGGCGATTCATCATTGCTTGATGAAATTGATCCTTCTGCTTCCCCAGACATGTCCAATTTTTGTTCAAAAAATTAATTTTAATAATTATAAAATTCTATCAATTTAAATATATATTAAATTATTTTATTACAGTTTGCTGGTCTCCACAATTAGCATATAACATTTTTTGAAAAATAGTTGTAATGCTAATTTATATTTACATAAATTTACCACGTAGTGGAATTGACACATTGTCAAATTAAAATATCTGACTGAATTGAAACAAAATATAACATTATAACAAAATATGATTATTTTATGTTTTATGATATTGTGATATATTAATCATCTTTCATAATAGTGCTCATCATATAATTTTTCATATGGTTTTCTCAAAAGCTGTGAAATTCTTTTAATCCTTCAATAGAATAAGTAGGATTAGTACCGGTATATAAAAAATATGTATCAAACAAAGTGTATCAAAAATGAAAAATTATAATAAAGTTTAATACAATCAGGTAATAAAATTGCAATATTTGCATACTAACAATAATAAAGAAATGGATAGACTTATTCATTAACTATCTTTGCCAAAATTTATTGTAATATTAGTTACACAATTGTGAAAATTTAGGAATTGTAAGAACACCAATCTCCAAACACAATACTATCTATTATATACATTGCCATTTGTTCTATTTATAGCTATCTATTGAATAATTAAATCACCAATGGCATGTTATATCATACAAGAAAGTTTATTGTAATAAAATGATAAAATATGAACAACTAATGATGCAATATATTATATATATATTAGAGTAAGTTATATACAACTGAAAAAGGAAATTGATGCAATTTTTGAAGCAAATATAGTGTTTAATTATCCTATTTGTTTGTATATTGATAGAATGGTTAAATATACAATTATTAAAACAATCTATTGGAATAAAAGTAGAAAACATCATTTTCCTGATAAGCATGATCTGTGATCTTTCTTTGTTACAAGGATTGCACTAATCATTATGCTGAACCAGACAATCATCAATTTCATCTCTCCCAGAAGTTTTAAACATGGACCTTCTTAATTTCTTACAATCTTGCTTATATCTGAGAAAGTTTAAAATTTTTTAGATATTTATTATTAATATTGTTTCCTTTCAGAATTTGATTTTTATTATAATTTCAATTGCTTGTATTATCTTCATACAAATCATAAAAAATAATCATTAACTAGCATAAATAATTGGAAATATTCTAATGTTTTTGATTACTTTTTGATCCTAGAGATAATAGATTGAAAATAAAAGTTGATTGATTGCTGCTATTAGAGTACTTATCATTATATAAAATGGAATAAGTCAAATTCTCATGACCAGGAAAGATACTGAATGGTTTCTCTAACTAGAAACTTATTTTTTCTTTCTTAATTTTTTGCCAATATATAATAATAGACATTCATATTTCAAGCATGTTATGCAGTAAAGATTATTAAAATTAAAGTTTATTTATTCAAGAAATATTTTTGGTTGGAAAACCAATGCTATTCAGCTTAACACAAATCAATACAAAATATAATCAAACATATATTTAAGCCTGTATACTCTCACTTGCTACATGCAAATTAAACAAAATTACATATTAATATTTTAAATATATTTTAATATTTTAAATATTAATATCAAAAATATATTTAAAGCCATAATTTTCTACATCATTTATATTGCCCTTCTTTAAGTACATTCAAGCTTCATCATATATTGTTATCTAAGCAACATTTCCAAACTTTGGAAACATACTTGGTTGATCATTAATAAACACATTACACTTGTCTCTTTGAACTATCATCAAGGACTCTTCTAGTAATGAATCTTTCACATTTCTAAAAATTTTAAAGATCTTTGCTTCATTCCATTAAGTATAATATTAGGATTTATTAGGATGTGTAAGTGTAATTCAAAGAAATCTAGGAGAAAGAATTAAAGAAAACGAACATGACATTATGAATGGGAACATATTTACTGCATTAAATAAGAGATTTTACAAATTCAATATACAAATTGAATGAAATGAAGATCATGAAAATTTTTAGCAATGTGAAAGATTCATTATTGGAAGAATCCTTGATGATAGTCTAAAGAAAGAAGTGTAATGTGATTATCAATGACCAGCCAAATGTTTGTTTTTACAAAGTTTGATGATGTGCCTTAGGTAACAATATATGATGAAGTTTGAATGTATTTAAAGAAGGGCAATATAAATGTTGCACAAAATTATGGCTTTAAACATATTTTTGATATTAATATTTAAAATCTCTATTTAAATGTTATTTATTTCTAATGTAATTTTTTTTTTAATTTATATATAGCAAGTGATAGGATTTATACAAAAATCAAGTTTTGAAAAAAACCAGTTTTTGAATTTCAGTATTTCAAAAAACTGATTTCAAATTTTTCCAGATAAAAACAAAAAACAAAATATAATTAAAATAGTAAAAAATATTTATACTTATTTAAAAATTTTATTTCTTTATATTTTATAATGTAAACTAAAGAAATTTTGTTTTCAAATAAAATATCGGATTAATTATTTCTTTCTCTCTCAGTAACACTCTATATCAGTCACAAACATGTTCTAATTAACGATATCAACTTTGTAAACTTCAGAGAAACTAGGACACTCGATCAGAAGTAAAATCTCTCTGTGAGTTTAGATCTTCTTTATAATCTTAATTTGATATCTTTTTTCCAGAGGAATTATTGGATCAATTAGAAAGCATGGCCTTAAAATGTGAGATTAACTTGCACATCGGATGACGTGATGTTTCGGATCTATGAGCCATCCCAGAATTATTATTCTAAATCATAGTTTAGAATAAATTCTGGGACGTTGACACTTTGGAAAGGTTTAAAGTTGGAATAATAGTATTCCAACTTTTAGCCTTTACAATTAATACAAGAGTTCAGTATAACATCCAAATTCAGACAAAAATCTGAAAGATTAAACACATCTTAAAGATCTTAAAATGCTGTAATTTCTAGAGGGATTTTGACTTAAAGTATCTTATGCTATCTTGCAAACTTTGATCCCGATCATAGGATGTGGAAATATATATACATATTTATAATACAACTAATTGGATTAAAGAGATTGAATTAAAAATTGAGATGAATATGATTTAAAAATTAATTTCGTTAAATTTCAGTTTATTATAACTAATATCAAATATAAATTTAAACTAAAACAAATTAATTAACCTATATTTTATTTAAAACGAATAAAGATAAGATATAATTTATATCATTAATCCAATATTATATTTATAACTATAAAAAATAATTTGTTAGCATCAAACTAAGGTTAAATATGATAGTCTGTATGAGAATAACGTCAACAACATAGGTCTTTCATCTTTATGGCGTTCAGTCCAGATTCTATTTGTAATAAAACTAAAATACTTTATATTACAAAATCTTGAGATACTAATATTTTAATAAATCATTTTCCTCTTATTTTTCCAATTTATATAAATATATATAGTTTGAGTTACATTAATACCATTGTGATAAAATGTACTTATATACAATTATTTTCTGCGCGAATTTTGAAACAATTTCGCAATGATTATAAATATCTAATTAAATTTAATATTTTCTTACTGATATCTACTAAAAGTTAGTAAAAAAATTCATTTTATTCTATCATTATTAGGCATTTATTTTCTTTCATTGATAAATTATTTTCAGAACTGTGAAAACATAATAGAACATGCACGATCACATACAAACAATAATCAATGCATTAAAATTTTGTTAACAATACACCACGAATATAATATGCATGTACAAATAATGAAGTATGAATGATTTAGTTTCGCATAAATAAATATATATATTGATTAGAATTAATCTGATACTTAATCAAATCAGTTGATAAATTTAATTAAAACGAATTCAGATGGCAGAAAATTTAGTGTTAATAATTACAAATACAATATAAATTTTGCAAACAATTTACTTTTTAAAATAATAATAATTTATAAAAATGCTTCAGATGAAATTATTTTTAATAATTAAAATTTTTATTTAGTTTTTAGTATTTATATCGTTTACATGGCTGTCATTTATCGTAAAAAGGAACGTCTTAATGTTAGTGTATTGTATTTATATTCATCAATGCAATACAAGTATGACTTCTGCAGATTTTTTATTTATAACAATTATTTTTAGAGTTATGTCAAAACTAGAGCAGAATGAAATTATTTAATAATTATTATAAACAGTTCGTAAATATAGACAAATTCTTAAATTCATATTTATAATCTAAATTTATTTCTAATAAATAGCATTGATTTTATTGATGAATGATCAAAAGATGTTATGAAGTCATAAAACCAGAAAAACTGCAGCTTTTAAATTTTTTTAATTCAGTTAGGTCGTAAATAATAATAGTGATATGTTACAGGTATTTAATTATTAATTATTATGACAAAAAGTTTGAATTTCTAACTTATTATTAATATAAATTCAAACTCCTGTAATTTTATATATATTATTTCCATCATAAATAATTTATTTTAAAAAATAGGCATAAAATATATACAGATATTGTGTACAGATCCTGTTGCTTTATTTTGACAAAATAAGGAAATAAAAGTGTTTCCTAATAAAACATTGATGAAAAGAGAGAGAGGATCACAATTGCAAAATAAAAAATATTACTTTTTAAATTGCATCATATGAAAATAAAATTCATATACATTATATGAGTTGTTTATCGTACGTAACAGTTATGTGAAGTTAAGAGATCCATACTTTTATATTTTTTATTTATCATTTATTAAACGGTCTTTTACTGTTTAGAATTTATTCTTGACAGATAGATTGCATATAAACTGAATTATTGATATTTTATCTTTGGTAACATTATTTTTATAATCAAAGAAAACATATGCATTCAGTTAATGTGAATGCATATAATTTTATTCCGTATAAACGAATTGTTCGATAACCCATTTATATTTTTATTTATCCATTGTAATCACGACCAAAAATTTTCATGATTGATTATTTTAAAAAATGCAAATTATTTTTTGTAATAATACAGTAGATTTTAGCATTAATCCTGATCATACATTTAATGAGAAATTTTGGTAATCAGCTAATAAACACTACAATGTTAAAAATATTTTCTCTGATTTTGGTGTTTGCATGGAAACAATTAATTGCCACATGATGATAAATATTTGAATCAAGAACTAAAAAAAAATTTTATTTTATAACAAACATCCATATATTTTTACGCATTAAATTGTGTAAATTAATGTCCAAAAGAATGAAGAATATTCATTTTAAAAACAACTTTTTAGTTGTTTTAAAATGAATATGACGAAAATAATCGCTTTATTTTAAATGAGTTTTTAGATTTCTAAACCAATTAAAGATATTTTAAATCAAGCTTGTCATATTTAATATTCCATACAATTTTCAAAATTGAAAAAACAACGTTTTTTTTTTTATTCAAATTATATTTTTATTATTTTAATAAATTCAAAATAGACATGCCGTGTATATGAAATATCTATAAAAGCTGCACACTTAACAGATAAAAGTATAAATTTTTATAAGAAAAATTCAATGCCACATATAGTTAGATTAAAAATTAATAACAAACATTATATTATGTTAATATAATTTTATGTTTTATATTTCAAAACAAAATTCGTAAATATTATAAACATTAGTTTATTTTTAATATAATATTTATATAACTTTAACATAATCGAATAACTAATTTGTTAGATATTTAGAATATAACAACTATCAAATTATATTTTATATTGTTTTTTAAATTGATCGCCTAAATTGATATCTTTTCGAGATAAAAACTCAATATTCCTCTATATTTTCAGTAATTAGAAAAGAAATGGGATAAAAATTTATTATAAATAATCTATTCTCTATAATCTTATAAATAATTTGTTTGTTTGTTTGTCTATTTGTTTGTGACGAGTAATCTCCTAAACGATAGAAGCTACGACCGCAAAACTTAGCATGGTTTTCAACAATGTCAATCTTAAATAACTGATTTATTTAGTAACTTTTGTAGAGCAATCATTGTTAAGAAATTATGAACAATTCAAAAACTCCATAGAATTTAATAATATAATCAATACATGGTGTTACTGTAGGCTATATTTTTTTGACTGAATTTAATGCTATGAGGCGACAATGACGTCATAAGACGATCTCGATTAATTGCGTCACGTCGCTGCTATGTTAGCATCATAGTGGCTTAATATTCTGGTTAAATCTACATTAAAACTGGGCATAAAAAAGCAATGAATTCCAAATGTAATAATTAATAAATAATATGATTTTGTTCGAATTCGGGAGGTCTTCAAAACAGCTTATCAGTATTATGTCACGATGATGTTACGTAAGCACTCAGATAAATTCATTGTGACATAATATTAATAAATGATTTCCGATGTTATAAATATAATATTTAATAAATTCAGAAAGAATCAATAATTTCTACTAGTTGTAATTCAATTAATCTGATGATAATATAACATAAATCGATATACATTAGTTTGAAATAACCAAAATCAATGCATGAAATTTTTCAATTAAAAAATTTCTTCTTGGGGACGATATAATAAAAACGCTAAATTAATCAATTTTTCGGTAGATATAATGTATAATATCGCAACATTACGAATTTCGATGTTCCTCCAAGTAAATCTTTTCGAATCGAAAAGACATAAACTCATAACGTGATTAAAAATGATTAAAAAATCTGTAATTTAAGAAACAGATTTGGAATGATTGTATTCCAATGAAATTGATAAACTCATATGTTCATGAAATTCTGGAAATTATGAGGGTTGTACTAAAGAATAATTAAATGATTGAAACTGTAGAAGTAGTTAGCTTATAAATAATCAAAACCAAATTTTTCTTACTGTACTGTATATGTTTTCAAACTATCCCTGGGCAATGCCGGGCACACTGGCATACTTTGCTAGATATATATATATATATATATATATCCAGCATCCATTTAAAGGAAAAAAAGGACAAGGAAAAAAACTGTCTCGGATAGCACATAAAATATACTAATTTTAATGATAGTTGTTAGGAATTCCTTTATTTATTACTCCAATGCAATTAAAAATATACAAAAGACGTTTTTAACTCTATTATTGTTATGATTATTATTTTTTTGTCAAATTCAATTTCAATACAAATTTTTTATAATTAAATTCTTAACTTTCAATGAAAATTTAATTATAGAAAATTCTTTTATAATTAGGAGATTTTAACTTTTTTAAGAATTGAACACAATTCTTTCTTTACTACAATAATAATGACCCTAATTCCTTTTTAAGATGTTTTTTCAAGTTAAAAGTAAGTCTCAAAACTCAATCTTTCAGAAAAGAAAACTAAAAATTCCCTTCAATAATTTATAGTTTTTAGATATAATTCAAGAAACTTTATATTATTGTATATTATCAATTAAATTTAATAAATCATATGTATATATTGAATAATATTCTCTTGCTCTAAGTTAATGTATACATTTATCTTCACAGAAAAATAATATTAACATCAAAGAGAATCATCGGATTAATATAAAAATTGTCGATTAATTTTTCTTTTTGTGATATTAGATCACTGTGAGATAACATAATTCCATTTTAATTAAACATATTTAATAAAAACAAGTAAATTCTGACAGAATTCAAATTTTAAATGATTTTATAGAGGAAAAAAGAGTATAAAAATATTTTAAATATGAGTTTAAGGCAGGCACGAAATTTTGTAATAAATCAGAATGATGCATCTTTCCAAATTTCTATAATTAATATTAGGAGGACAATATACAGTATATCAAACACAAAATTTAATTAATACTAATAATACTTTCTGCGGTAATAAATATTTGAATATTAATCTTAAATGCAAATTAAAATAAAAATATTAAAAATTAATATTAATAAAACTTTAAGATAAATGGGGTATTTTTAGAAAAAAAAAATTTTTTTATAGAGATAGAGTGTTCCTTCGAAAAGATTTAATACGCTAAACACCATTTTACTGTATCTAAAATCTATCGATTTGTTCAAGTTGCATGAAATTCAATATCGAATTTCTTTGATAATATCTAGCGTAAATGGTTTTCGTTTTATATTAAAATGCAACTATCGAAAATATTGCTTTTTTGCACTTTATCTCGAAACTTTCTCATATTTTTGGATATTAAAACAAAATTAATATTTATTTGAAGTGTTTCATTTACTAATTTTTAAATTTTCGAAAAAAGAGCACTTTATGCTCTTTTTTTCGAGTCCATTGTAATAACAAACTAAGTATGGGAAAAATCAATTTTTATTTTTTATTTTATAACAAGTGATTTTTATATATGCTGTGTCATATCTTATGATATATTTAAATTATTTAATTTCATAAAAAAATTGAATTGATAAAATTTAATTTAAAAAACGTAGTATGAGAAAATAAAAAACATTTCTGTTTATTAAAAGAAATTATTAAAAAGACGTAGAATATTATTAAAAAGAATGAAAGTTTAATTCCGAATATCTTTACAATCTTCGGCAAAAAATTGATTATTCAATAATCAATTGTAAAATTTTTAAATAAAGAATTTATTTTTCTACAAATTTTTAATTTATAGAAATAACTTTAAAAGTATTAAATTCGTTTTGTTTTATTAAAGGAAAAAAAAAGAAATTTTGTAATTACATCCCTATCGTAGGGTGAGTTCCAAACCTTAACAGCAAGTCATCAGTGATTAGTCTTTTTTCACGTCAGAAATAATTCAACATCAGTATGTTTCTGGAACAACTTGTTGGGTGTGGAGATAAGATGGGCTAACATGGTGATGAAGAAGACAATAATGAATGTTATAACTTCATTAGCATCATTGAGAAAATATTAAAATTTATTTGCCAGTAAACAAGAACGATGATGATGATTTATAACACTCTCTAACTTTTAAAATCTTATCACCTAGCACGAACTACTTTTTCTGCGAAGTTAGAAAACGGTGTAAACCGATGCTAAATTACACTCTCTAACTTTTAAAATCTTATCATCTAGCAAGAACTACTTTCGCAACGTTGGATAAACGGTGTCAACCGATGTCAGCACTCACCATCTTTTCTCTTCGATTACAGTGATGACCGTTTGATGAGCTCAACACTGATTGGCTTGTTGAGCTTTGGAACGGTTTGCTGAGATTTTTTATTCATCACTGATTAGTCTGTTGAGGTTTGGAACGCACCCATACTTATAAAATGCGATGAAGTAATCTAGGATAATTACTCTAGAAATTGATTGAGTGGAAACAAAAATAGAAATATAAAAAGATAAAATAATAATTATTCTTTAATAAACTATAAAAAACGTACATCACATACATCATAAAAAATTTATGTTGTATGTGATGATATACATTACGCAATATTACGAATTTCGATGTTCCTCCAAGTAAATCTTTTCGAATCGAAGAGATATAAACTCATAAGTTCATGAAATGCCACCGCCATGTTACAAAAAAAAGGAGCGCCAAAAAATAAACGTATAGTCAGTGTTGCCACAGTTTGGCAAAACTAACAATCAATAATTAAAATATTTACTTTTTATTTAAATACAGTGGTACCTCGGTATATGTCCTTAATCCGTTCCAGATTCTTGGACTTATACCAAACAGGACGTATACCAAACAAATTTTTCCCATAAGAAATAAAGGGAAAATGATTAATCCGTTCCCATAAAAAAATTCTTATTGTTATTGGACTTATATTATATTATACATTGATGGGATTGTACAAAATAATTTAAGCACTGCTTAATACTAAAATATATAAATATAAATAAATGATATATATAAATACAATAGATAAAATAAATGAAATTATAACCTCGCTATCTTGTTGAGAAGAGTCAAGTGCCTACTAGGATAGTGTTGAGAAGATAGGATGAGGAGATGTTATTGTTTGGAAAGAAAATCTGATTCCAATAAAACTTTAGGAATCTAAAATTCTAATATTTTTTCTCTTTCTATTTTCTGTTTCTTTTCCCCACTTGGACCTTGTTGAGGCTCACCAGGTTTGACTTTTACTAAAAATCTGACCAAAGAACTTCGCTTCTGCCTTCTCCTCAGAATTTTTCAGAAATACGACATTATCTGGTCATTACAGACAACTCTATTACGACTTGTCATAATTTTTATATAAAGAATGTGTTTTTTAAGAGAACACACAACAGACTTATATAAGTTCTAGCACGCGAGTCGGTCGTATTCCAAACAAAAGTCGTATACCAAGCAAAATTTTTCGCACCCAAACAGGATATATACCAAGTTGACTTATTCCGAAGTGGACGTATACCGAGGTACCACTGTAATATTTAACATTCCAACAATTACGTACACACTTTCCATTAAACAACTTGATGTTAGTTATTATTTATATTCAAAGATGTTATATGATTGCTTAGCATTTTATTAAAACAATAAGTAACTGAATGACTTATTAGAAATAATTAAAACAGGAAAATAACAGAACAGTGCAAACTGCCTCGAATAAGAACAAAGTGTCTATAAGTTCGTTTTAATTTCATGTATTATTGAAAATATGTTTATAAAGTTATTTAGTTTTTCATCTAAAATATTTAACTATCTTATCGAAATAGTAATTATAGTGAGAATATTATATCATTCAAAAATACTTAAATTGTTAAAAGTTTAGTTTCACGTTTACATTAAGTATTTTGTCCATACTGTATTGTAATTCAAAAATTGAATTTTCAGCAATTTCAATTTTAGTAAGTTAGTAAAGATCGATGAATCGATTTTTTATGATTACAGTATTCCGATTTTACAACTTTCTAAAACTTGAAAATTATAAAAATTCAAAACGATCGAAATTGGATCATCGTTGTCAATGTAATAATGAACAGATTTTGATTATTTTCAATACACTTGATCGTGTATAGAATTCCAATAATAAACATAAATTTCATTTAGATCGAATAATATTTATGGAAGATTTGATTCACTTTCTATGAACCCTAATGTCAATAATATCGAGTTAATAACGATTATTTTAATATTTTTTATTTCTGGTAGAGTTCTAATAACTTATAGGTCTATCAATTACTTTCAAACTGGATAATATTTTTGCGAGATATAATACTGACAATATATATGTCTTTTTTATCAAAAAAATTCATTTTAATTATGGTAAAGAAAGGAAAACAAAGGCAATATTAAATAAAATCTAGTTTAGTCATTCTTATTTTAAGATATTTTTCATTTGTAAAGGTTATTAAATTTATATCAGTTGGTTAATTAAATTATTTATTGATTGGTTAATCAATTTTATATGGAGTTAATTCAGTTATTTAATATAATATTTATCAGATTCGTATGTATTTAACGAAGCATTATAAGCTATTTTGTTAAGATGATTAAAAAAAAAGTCGCATGATTAATAATTAGCAATTAAAATTGTTTTTTTCCCATCTTCTTTTATATCTGTAATTGTTAAAACATTTCGAAACTTGTTTTTTTAGCATAATAAAAGTCAGATCCCTCAATTAAAATTATTTAAACATTTCGTTTGGTTATTTATTGATATTCAATAGCTCAGAGTTTGAATATCATTAATATGCAAATATCTAAATGCATTGTCTTCACTTTGGTTTACTAGAAACATGATTGTATATATTTACATATTACTGATATTAAAATATTAATAAATAATCCTACAAGTTATACCATTGGAAAATTAATTAAAAATAAATATTAGATTTAATTTTATGATCAATTAAAAATAGACCTTCATAAATTAGTTTTCCAACATTGTTAAATGATTTATTCATTTAACGATGTTTCATTTAATTGATTTATTCTTAAACAGACTAATTTGATTAGCAATTATTTGTATTAATAGTAAAATGTTCTTCAATCGTTTCGTTTTGTTCAATTAATTTAATTAATTAAAATTCACTCAGAAATGTAAGATTTACGTCGTTAATTTAAATAATTTTAAAGAATTAAATGTCATCAGCCGAATTAATAAAATTCATACAATGTAAAAATTATTTCTACAGATAATAATTTAGATCGATTAGACTTTAATTATGTTATAGAATTTACATTCTTAATTGAAATTCTAAATTGTTACATTGGATACAATGCACTGAATTATTCTTTTATATTCGAAGTATGTAATGAATACAATTGCTTTATAATTCGAATGACTGATTGAAGGATAAGGTAAAGCGTGAAAAGAAAAAATCTTACAATGTTTAAATTTTCTATCTAATTAGTATCTCAAGGGAAATTTAAAAATTTAAATTCTTTAAAACATTACATTTTTCAGTTATTAAAAATTTTTATATATTTATTATCCGGATTAATCACTAGATTTCTCGAGTAATGATGCAAATTATATAGAGAAAAATTACAAAAGTATTCAGGTTATTGCATCCAAGCTCCAGAAGGACTGACTCCATGCAATGTTCCATATTTGGCGTACAATAGCATGATTTATCACATGATTTTTATATTCTCTTAGATTTTAAAAATATTTTTCTGATGTAATTTCTATATCGATAAAAATTTTATATAGATTTATTTGATAAAATAATTTTAAAGGTAAAATTAAAAAAAAATCATACAGTTGAAAATTAGTTTATACTAGATTAATAAATTACTGCTTTTAATAATCACGTTTTAAATTAAGTTTGCTTGTTTAGAATTTTTCTGCTTTAATAAATTTATATACGAGTAATTATGCAGAAAAATATTATCGTCGTCTCAATTTTAGACGAGGGAAAATTTTTAAATTTTTTATTTTAAGTCTTAAAATAAAATGACATCATAGTGATTTATAGTCGAAAGTTTCAAACAATTAACCACTTTTAAATTAATTTTTTAATTATTTAGTTAAAGATAATTGATTTATATTAAATGATAAATGTAATTAATATAATACAGTTTTTCGAAATTTTCCAAGTTTAAAATTGTTATTTTAAATTTTTCATACTATTAACAAAAGCGAAATTATAAAGTGAGCATTACTTATTCAAGCAAACAAACGTTATCCATCATTGCAGAAAAGATGTAGATAACAAAGAATGCAAATAAATCAAAACATAGAAAAGCAATTCCGATCTAAATTTGGCAAAATAGAAAAAAGAAGCCAATATTATAAGCGTCACATATTATTCTAAATTATATGAAATTTAATATATCATAAACAACATTATTAAATTCTGTATACACTAACCCACGAAACGATCAATGCAATTCTGATTTGGTGAATTTTTAATAAATTCAATAAACTCTTATTAATTGAAAAAAATTCAAAATATATTGAGAAAACTAGTACAGTAATAGATAACAGGCTACGAAAACAGGAAAGGATATATCAATTAGATGGTTAAAAATAATTAAAATTAAGGAATTGGGTCAATTGTACTAAAAGAAAACGTTAAAAAAAAGCAATAAAATCAGATTAAAGAATCAGGGCAAAACTTTCTTAACGATAAACAGGAAACAGAAACGATGGAGATAAGAAAGTAATCGATAGAGTATTTATAAATGAAAGGAGACGAATATAATAATATTCTCGGAAATCCTGTTTTATTCAATATCAAGTAATCGTACGAATTTGGAACAATATCTCAGTTTTATGATTCCTCTTTATCTCGATTTATCTACATTCTAGATTTTACAATGAATTGTTATAGCTGGGTTCAGCAACAAAGACTAGATGATTCTAATACGTTATTACCGATTTTTTAAGAAAACGTTTCATAATCTGAAAACAATATCATATCAGTTAATAGGAATAATGTATATTTAAGATAATCTATTATTAATCATCAGTTGAAGATCAGATTATAAGTTGAGGTAAATTATGGTATGATAGGAATTTGCAACTAACGATAAATTCTTGCTGGTGATGTTAAAAATTTGCAGGCTAAGGTCTAAGTTGATAACCTGCGAAGGTAGAAACGTTATCAATTCTTATTTTCCATCATATTTGACTTCTAGATTGGGACTCTGCTGCTGACTCGACGCAAATAGAAATCCAACTTTAAGAACCTATATAGGGTTTCACTAGTAAAATCCCGAACTGAATGATATTAGAACGACGAAAAACATTCATACATAAGTAGCACTCACTTTCAAGAAGTTCTACGAGTTCATAAGTAATTATCTACGGTTGTAAATAATGAAAACTTCACAAAATTGCTATCGCCTTCAAAAGATATGATACCTTTAAGAATTATATATTATTTTCTTTTAAGCATTATATATTATTGAAAAATACAGAAAAAATTAGTTTTGTCCAGTATGATTGAAAAAGTCATTACTTGCTTCAGATATAAAAATAGCAAATAGCAAACCATCGACTACCACAGGGGTCGGCAAACTGCGGCTCGCGAGTCACATGCGCCTCTTTGAGTACCTACATGTGACTCTGAAGTAAAATTAAAAATGAAAATAAAACTTTATAAAGTTTTAAAATAACATTTATAAAATTTTTAAAGAATTTTATTTACATAATGGTGATTTCATTTGTTTTATAGATCTAGCAAAACTTCGTGGCACTAAGATGCGCGAAGCGTCACGCCTCGCGACACGCTTGTAAAGATAAACGAATCTTAAAATTACGCTCATCTTAAAGATAAGCAAAGCGTCACGCCTCGTGACGTGTTGCCGCAACGTGACGCTTTGTATATCCCCACGATATAGAAAGGGAGTGGAGGGGATGATTTAGCACATGGTAGGCAGCTCATTGTTCACACTGATTAAAATCAATGAGAACAATTTTTTTCTATTTTTTCTTCATTTAATAAAGATATAATTTAATATAACTTGTTACCTTAAAAGTTTTGTTATTTGTAAAAATATATCTATGGCTCTCGAATAATTTTTAAATTGTTATGACGGACAAGTTTGGTTCTTCCGTCTCAAAAGTTTGCCGACCCCTGGACTACAATATAAGAAAGTATTTAAAAGAAAGAAAATTACTAGTATTTACATTTTCAAAACTCTCTTAATATTTCATGAACAGAATTTTTGATTAAAAATTTTATTTTATCAAAATAAAATTATTTGTATTTTGATATCTCATTTTTAATTAATGTTTACATAAATAATAAATTTGCATAAAAATTAAGTTATATTATTTTCTTGGATATATTTTCTACGTGGATATTATACATTTGATTAAGCAATAATATATTTTGTTGTTTTCATTTTTACACCATTTTTTTCCCAAAAACATTGATTATATATACTGTACTGTATTCGATTTGTTAGGATGTTCAAAAGATAACTTTGGAATCAAACGTTATAAAGCATTTAAATTTTAGATTATTCCTAATTGTACAAGATGTATGCTTATTAATTTTGTGGATGTTAAGTGGCTCGTTACAAAATGGCGGGGTATTCGAATCATGAATGATGGATGTTTGAAACATTAAACTGCTGGCATTTCTGAAACTATTTGTCCCATATGAATGGCATTATAGCCTCTTGACAGAATTTCAGGATACTTAACAGCATTATATAATTGCATGTCTATCAAATCATCCACAAAATATCTTGGGAATAAAATATTGATAAACATTGAATTTTAATTTATCTATCTAAGGAACGCACATATTAGTTTTCATGTCTTTACCTTTTCCTATTATAAGTTAACTTATTCGATGTTTTTAAAAATTTTATATATTTATATTAATCGTACATTAACATTAAGTGAAAGTGCATATATATATATATACATACAAGTAAATATAATAATAAAAGACAATATTTATTTATCTGTGATAGTCACAATTTCTGCACTAAACAAGATTGGTAGTAGACTTTGAAAATTCTGCACATATCCAGGTAGTCGTGGGTACTGCAGTTCCAAATATGATCAAAACTGGTCTTAGGATGAGACATTTCGACAAATACGAAAACTCTTGTTTATTTAATCTTCCAGATTCGTTGTTCAAATTTGAATATAGTTGGATCCTTCAATTGCAGGGGAAGGTTCAAAATTTGACATCTATTAAGATTCGGATTAATGATTCTTGGATGTCATTCGACATCAAAGATGACGTCAACGGTACGTGTGCCGTTATCACGTCATCAAACATTGTTCGATATTTTGACGTTAAATAATGTCGAATGTCAAATTATGTCGTACATATTTTAACAAAATTTCGAAAATTTACATTTTGTAGTTCTATCTCTGAATAATTACTATTTACAATATTTAAAACAAACATTTGTTTAGCTATAAAATATAAATTTGTTTTAAATTACAGTATATCTTTCAAATAAAAAAAAATACATTCTAACTCTTTTAATTTTAGAATGGAATAAAAAATTACTGTATATGAATTAAAGCTACCCATCTTTCTATCAGTAGATATCTCACATAAGTATTAACTGATTTGAATAAAATTTAGATACATAATAGTATTAAGATTTGCTAAAGACTTAAGTCTATTATTGGAAAGAATGGATATGGAGATAAATATTGTTGTACGTAAAGAAAGAAAAGTTGTTCACAAGCAATGGAGAAATAATTTACAATTTATTCAATTTGAATGAAATTCACATATATTACTGTAATAACAAAAAAATTAAACCTACGAAAAATTAACGAAATTGGATCATTGATAATAATGATCCGATTTTGATTATTTTCGATCTTCATAAAAGTATAAAATCATAAAGACGGAATAATCATTTGATTGCTTCGCCGATTTAAATTATTAATCTAAAAGTAATGCTAACAACAGCTTCAGGATTTTTTAAACATTTTTACGTAATTAATTTCCGAAAGTGTGACTTATTAATACTGTGTTGATACATAATAGAAAAAAAAAAAATATTTAAAAAACGAGAAATCATCAGTGTCACATTACCTAATCTATCTTATTACATATTAATATTTAAAAGACCACTGGATGAAGAAAAATCGGTTCACTCTATTAAAGTAGCTAATCGCTGCTCTTCGATTCATTAAAAAGTTATTTATGAACATTTAAATATTTGCACATTTAAATTTTCCAAGGCTTAAATATTTATAAATTACTTAGGAAAAAGAAAGTAATTTTTCTTAAAATTGCAAACATAATTTGCATGCCTTCAAGTATAGTATATTTGAGTATTGCTATTTATCATTCACGCAAGTAAACAATTTCAAAAACAGGAAAATTTATTTTTAAAATTTTTGGAATAATTCGTTTATTTTTCTATATACGATTTCTCTTTTTTGTGGTAATTAGCATTTTTCATAATTTTCTTGAAGAATAACTTTCTTATCTAAATTAAAAACAATTCTTAAAAATAAAAAGTTGATAGCTGATGAATTTTACGTATTTTAATTAACCTGATATATTTTATTAACAAAACACTGCATTTAAAATTTTTATTAGAAAAAATTTAAGAGATTATAATTTTAATAACTTATCAGATTATATTATTAACTTATTATTAAAAAAAAAATAATAATTAGGTATCTATTTTAATAATCATTAAAATAGGTACCTAATTATTATTTTTTACCTATTATTTATTTACCTACGAATTACATATTTTATTTTAGAATTTATTATTACTTCGTTTAATTGGGACAGCCGCTTAATTGGGACAAAATGGCTTGACCCGACGTGTCCCAATTAAGCAGAATCCACTATATATATTGTGTATATATATATATTCAATTACGAATAATATTTATGCGTAATTGAATATTGTTGTTTAAATATCATAATTCTAAATTATGACATTTAAACTACTGTATTTTCGAAAGCTTTTGCCAAAAGTTATACACGAAATCTGTTTTTGCGTAATTCAATTTACCCAAAAAAGGATTTCGTGTAATAAACTTTTAGCAAAAAGCTTCGAAAATACTGAGATGTTATAAAAGTCATAAAGAAGCGATTTTTGAAATTACAATTTGAATATATGCTGTGTTTATTACCTTATTTTAAATTAAGTATAAGGTACATATAAGATTTTTCTTAGTTTTGATACATTTTCTAGTTTATTAATTATTAAGATAAGTGCCCTGAACTACTCGATTTAATTTTGCACATAATTATCCTCTAATTATGTATCGACAAATATGAAACCCGTTTTATATTTTTATATTGAATTTAAAAATATAAAATAGATTTCATTTTTGTCTATATATAATTATATATATCTTTGAAGGAAATAATAAAACATTAAAACATTATATTTAGGAATTAGCATTAATATAATACATGTAATAATTATTTGGAAAAAATTAAAATCTCTGTGAAAATGTTGAGTGAAAATTATCATTATGGATCATGTAGCTTGGTTTTGAATCTCATACTTCCAAATTTTTCAAGGAGGATTGGGGCATAGTAAATCTTAAAATATATATTCGTCTATGTTTGATTTGTGTGTATACTTAGATTTCTAACACTTTATTTTAATTAACTATTGAAACCATGTATTTATGGTTCAGATTGGACAATACAGTATGTTGCTTTCATATAATTCCAATTTCTCAAAATGTTTTCACTAAATAAATCAGCTGGTTTAAAAATTATTTTTTAGATAAAAGTATTTTTATTTTCAAAATTTTTAAATAATTTTTTTATGAATTATGAGTAAATTTGCTTTCGGTTTTTATGATCAGTCTAATAAAGTAAAAAATCCTAAAAAGTTGCACAATAGTTAACAGTTAAATAGGGAAACTGTTTTAGTTAATTGTTAAATAATTACAATTTATCTTTACCTTTTGAATTTTATTTCCTGACAAACGTCTCGCTATTAACAGTATTTTTCGTCCTCTGGAAGAGAAACGTTCCTCAGATATAGAAAGCATATCATGATTAGAGTTTATACAAAAACCGACTTTTGAAAAAAGCGGTTTTAACCAGTTTTCGAATTTTCACCAAAAAAATATAATTAAAATAGTAAAAAAATATTTATATCTATTTTAAATTTTTTCAGTTTATTTATATATTTATGGAACTACAAAAATACAACAAAATAAAATATACATCAACCTATCAAATAAAAAAAAAAAAACTAAAATAACTAAAATCCGTATAAAATATAAATTATAAATTATTTCATTTAGTAATTTTCTTCAGAAAATATGATTTCAAAAAACATAATGTCCACTGAATGATTACTTAATCTTGTTCTTATTCTAGATACAAAATTTCCTGAAATATAAAATTCTCACTGGCTACTGATCGTTTCGTTTTCAAGGTATTAGATAATAAACCTAAATTCTTTGTTCGTTTATTGATTTTCTCAAATACTGAATATTTGGCCTTCAGTGTCTTCGGATTTGATATCATTTCTTGAGGTTCCTCAAGAATCTTATGAATTGATTTTGCCATGGCTTCTATTAGAATTTCTCTGTCTCCGATATATTCATCATCGGGTTAAAGATCCACACCAGAATTTGGATATATTGTAGACAATATTTTTCCAGATAACTTAATAATATTGAGTTTTGAAGCTAGTGGAAATACACTAGATTTCTTTGTTGAAATATTTTGTGGATTTTGCAAATATAGAAAAAGTTTATTGAAATTTTATTTACTAAAGCAATTTCAAGTCAAATTGTTAACGTTTTTAATTAAATAATTAATTTAATTTTAGTATCTAAAACCGGTTTTTAAAATTTAAAAACCGGTTTTCGAATTTTATAAATTTACCCCCAAAAAACCAGTTTTTGAACTCTGTTTTTAAAAACCGACAAACCCTAATCATGATGCTCTTTCCATTTCATGTAAAACAATATTATTGTATAGTCGGCCAATCCTGGCCGATTATTCAATAATTAGTAAGATTGTAAAAAATAGTGAAAAGACAAACGAATTTAGAATCCCTGATCAAAATTTTCTGAGGCATAGAATAAAATCTGATTCTGAATGCAGGATGATAAGTGTTAACGTCAGAAAATTTTTATGAGGGATCTAAGTTCGCTTGTCTATCCAGTTCAGAAAATATTTATCTCTATCCTCATAGTCTCGCTAACTTCATTAATGTAGTCCGCTTGTTTGATCATGCTACTTCAAAATCAGGACCTAATTGGAACAATGCATATACTAATTATGCTTATAATATACAAGGTTTCCATCAGATTTAACTGAAATATTGTAATGAAAATGTTTGAAGTTTTTAAATTTTGCCAATACGAAAAATAGAGAAACTCGAAAAAATTAATGACATCAGAAACATCAATATAACAGAAATTTTCATACATTACTATGCATTAATGAATATACAAAATATATTCTTTTTCATCAATACTTTATGCATTATTCTTTTTTATTTTTAACATGCTTTATAAAAATTTTCATTTGCAAATATAATTTTTATTATAATGCAATATTTATGTAATCTTAATGTAAATACAGGTATCCCTCTTATAACACGACTTCCTACAATACGGTTCCGTTCTAACACGATTTGAAAATTGCGGAAACCCTCATATAACACGATACTTCTACAACACGGTTTTTACTTAATGCATTTAGAAAATTACGTTTACTCGCCTACAACACAAAATATTTTCATTAAATTTGTAAATCCACATTAGGGACATACAATATACACACACACACACACACACACACACACACACACACACACAAAATGTCATCATTGATAAATACTATGCTAAAATTAATCATAAATGCAATTTCATTAGTTTACCATGAGAGGGACGATATGCAGTCTGTTATCGATTTCCATTTGAAATTGAATTAATTGTCGACAATTGAGTATTTTGTATATAATCATTCATCCTACTATTACTATACTTGAAATAAATTGGAGCACAAAATGTAAATGATTAACATTTACATTTTTTTCAGTATTTTGTATTCCGAACATTCAGTTCTTGGATAAAAAAATCAGTTTTTATTTTTCGATAGAGACGTGTGAAAGAGAAGAAAGACTTTTTTTATTCATAAATTTTTTGGATAGAAGAAAAGGGGGTATTATGGAATACCATTTTGTTTTTATAATTTATAAAACATTCTAAAAGAGCTTATATGGTTCCTCGTGTGTAATTACCTTCTATTGACCATTCCCATATAACATATCTAAACATGGTTGTCATAGTTTATATATCTATCATGCAATTTAAAATATTATTCAAAGATGCAAAATTCCATATGACCCATAATTTGGTTCCCAAATGGAATAGTCTTCCATTTCTCATATAATTAGAAAAACAGTATTTTCTTCTAGATACCTTCCAAGAGATTGTATTTAGAACATTGTTTTATTCAATATTTGTGTCATTTTCTATTGTGTAATGAAGGTTTTCGCTTAGGCATGACGTTAGCCTACTAGAAAAAGGTAAATATTTTAGCTTAATAATAATAATAATAATTTTGAATCATATTAATGCATATGACTCTAGAATTTAAATTTAGATAATTCTAAAACTTTTGATTAAAAAACAAAACTTGTTTATGCTTTCGGAAAACATATTTTTAAAGTACGATAATATGAAATTCTGATTTTTTATTTTTATTTTTTTGAATAACAAGATCGAATAAAAAGAATTTTGAATTTAAAATAAATTTCCTTGAAATATTAGCGATTTAGAAAGCTATTTCTTAAATAACTAGTTTCTTAATGAATAATGAAATTAATTTTTTAAATCGCTAATATTTTAAGGAATGTAACGTTTTTAAATGTTAAAAAGTTAATTCTCAATTGTTAACTGTACATACTATATATAATGCTATTTTTTAAGAATATCTCAGATTCAAATTATTTCGGATAATCTTTTTTTCAACTTATAGAAATATTATGAATAAATTAAAACAAATATAGTTTGAATCGATTTAATAACTTTGATTTTAAACAAGAAAAAATCTTCTTGTTTAAACAAAGCTTGAGAAAATTTTTCTTGTTTAAAATCAAAGTTATTAAATATGATATTAGAATCAAATAGTAATATAAAACAAATACTTAATAACAAAAATAAATTTAATTAAAATCTTGCTTGTTAGTGAGAAAACAAAAAATAATTTTATATTTTGAAATATTCGTATTGAATATTAAAATCGTCTTTAAGTATTAATGGTAATGGCTTTCATATAAACTATAGTGAAGTTAAATATAGACTAAAAATTATAAAATTTTTTTATTTTTAATGAATGAAGTAATTATTTTTCGAAAAATGTAAGTCTATTATTTTTTAATAATGCTACAGATTTTTCTTGGACTTTCATCGATAGCATTGTTTACGTCATAGACGAAAGCCATAGGAGAAAATAGAAAAAAATATCTTTTACAGTGACAATGATTTATTTGATTTATATCTTAATACTGTATATGTACAGTATAACGAAAGTATATGAATTACACTAAAAGTTTTTTTTGCATTATGATCAAAACAATTCAGATTTACACAAATTGTTTGAATGGAATCGGTGTTTTAATATAATTTGAAAGTTAAAAAGTTTTTTTTTTGCATTATGCTCAAAACAATTCAGATTTACACAAATTGTTTGAATGGAATCGGTGTTTTAATATAATTTCTAACAATAAAACTTAAGGACAGTATTTATATATCTATACAGTTCACTTCATGAGATTCGGATTTTTTCATGATTCCAATTGTCCTCACATAAACGTTTCAATATGATATACCCAGTTGAACAATCAATTATTTTAAATGAAACTTTTTGAGTATCGAGTAGTCTTAGGTGACGTTTCAGAGCAACTAATGAAATAAAGCATTCCTTTTTTCCTTCTTAAATTTTATGAAATCCAATATCTGAAGTTCATTTTCGGTTCCTAAAAGATTCTCTGTGAAATTTTTTTCATATTTATATTAGGAATAAAGACTTTTATATAACTTATTATGCCTTCAGGGATAATTTCTCAATTCGAATGTTCTAATACAATATGATACGCTTTTATATACATCTTCATATAATAAATATACAATAAAATACAATACAACAAAATTCTTATAATTTACAATAAAATTATAATTATGTAATATGGGATAATCCATTTACCTCAAAAAAAAATATTAAAAAATATGTGTCATATCTTGACGGTAAAATTAACGACCATATTAAAATATTTTCTAATTCTTTTTATTGATATTGGTTATCACAAATAATTTTATCTTTCTTTCATAATATATTTTACAGTTTTCTAAAATAAAATTGAGGTTAACTTTCTAAAATTTGTTATTTATTTTTTTGTAATTAAAAAATATTATTTCCAGCATATTTAAAATAATTATGGCGAAAATCGATCTTATGATACTCTGTTTAGAATAAGTGATATCGAATTTCAGATAGATAACTTGCTTGTTAGTAACAAGAAAATTAAAATCGTAAATTAAAAAATTCGGGCTTATAATTTAGATAATTATCATCACGGATTAATTATCCGATCGTTCTGTGATTTATCTTTTATTTATCTAACTGACAAATGAAAAATAACCATAGAACGATTGGACAATTTTTTTGATAAATTACCAGGATACACTATCATTCCTAATTGTATAAAACGACCTTTGTCTCTGAAAATAAATAAAAGAATAGCTAATTTATGTCAAACGTGGCCGCGGGCCAAATTTGCCTCTAAGTGAAATTCGCTCACTGGCGCAAACATTTTTTGAAATCATTATTTTATATAATTTAACTACAATAATCAATATTCAATATTCGTAGACACAATAATATAGCTATATCTCGTTAATTCGAATAATAAATTGAGTACGACCTTTGTCTCTGAAAATAAATAAAAGAATAGCTAATTTATGTCAAACGTGGCCGCGGGCCAAATTTGCCTCTAAGTGAAATTCGCTCACTGGCGCAAACATTTTTTGAAATCATTATTTTATATAAATTTAACTACAATACTGTCAATATTCGTAGACACAATAATATAGCTATATCTCGTTAATTCGAATAATAAATTGAGTAAACTTAATTTTATCTATTTTCTTTACTTATAGAATATAAGCCTACCTATTTTTTCAAATTTTATTTTATATAACAGAGTTATTGTTGCAAAGTGTAAATAATTGGGAATGCAACCAGTCTGAATGTTTAGGTGAGGGCTCTTAACATTGCTCTGTTCTTTAATGTGGCACTTTTAATATTATGTTGTCTTTAAGTGACTCTCAGTAAGAACTGAAATTGACACTCCTGACTAATTCTAAGAAACTGATTAGAAAGTGAGCTAAGTCTTTTTGGTAAATCGGTTCTGGATTATGGATGACTAACTTTTCATCTGATGAATCTTATTTCTCATTTTCAGCAGGAAATTTAAATCTTATTTCGTTTATTCCTATATTCAAAGCACAAATCGACTGGATTCGGCTGATGTTATGAAGATTAAGGATCAACTAAGTATAAGCCGGTGTGTGAACATAAACCATTCTCCTCAGCATATGAGAGAGTTAAATTTTTAATGAGCCCATCACCTACAGATTCAGCAATGTAAAATATCGAATAATCTAACTCATCTTAGGATAGTTATTATTTTCGAACGATTTAAAAATCCTTTTTTGAGCATTATTAAGTATAAATACCTACTATATAAAATGCCAAAATTAATTGTAGGGTATGTGGAATCAAAGTTATCGTCCAAAAATGTGCTAATCTTTAAATTTAAAAGGAATTAAATAAAATAATTTGAATTATTTAAATAATATAAAATTATAATTTGAAAAAAAAATTTAAAAAAATGTTTATTTAACTCGCTGCTAAGACAGATAAAGAGCATTTTTAATAAATTAATTATTCTACAGAATAAATAATGTTCTAATAACCAGGCAACAATAGAAAAATGCTCATTTCTATAGAATAATAAAGAAGGAAGAATATGATAAAGAATTAAAGAGAAATATCACATTTTAGCAAAAAAATCATGAAAAGTTATAATAAAGGTTTTAACAAAAAATTTTTTGATCAAGCATCTGTCACAAAGTCAACATCGATACAGAGCACTAACCTTTCAGGTACTCGGCACGTTGAACTCCATCCTTTACTTGACGGCCGACTTTATCATGGTTGTAGTCGAACCAAGGTGTATATTTGAATTTCCCATCATTTAGTATTTGACAAAGATGGAAAGCGATGTAAATCTCAGAAAGATGAAGACGCTTTCAGATTATTTATGCATCAATAGGAGCATAATCTATGCTCCCACTATTTCACTATATTGAAGCTCTAGCATCACGACCGTGTTTATAAGCGAAGTTACAAAGCTATCGCTTCAAGCGAGTTATTTTAAGGACAGCAAATCGGGTTATAAATCGATTGTAGTTATTCATATTATTTAAGGGAAAATTGGCTAAATTGCACCCCTAAGGAAATAATTGCTCCTAGAAATTAAACTATCAATCCAAAACAAAAAATCTGTTTTTGTTTAAAAGTTTATTTTGTTGCACACAATTCTAATCAAAATAAAACTATAAAAATTTATAATTTTTCTTATAAATAATAGAAGAAAAAAGTGTAATTCGGTACAATTTAGAGTACCGGTTCGCTAAATTGTACCCGTGTGATTTTAAATCGTACCCCTAAGAAAATCAGGAATATTTAAAAAAAAACGAAACAGTAATTATATATTTATTTCTTATAAAATCTCAGAATATTTCAAATAATATTAGAAAAAGGAGAGAGTTATTAATATCATTACTGATCTGAAGAAATTGTTATTTATTAAAGAATTATAATTAAGTTACAAAAAATACTCATTCATATAAAAACAACAACTTATAATATTAAAAAAACTCAAGTTATGAATAAGCCCTTAATTTTGGCTCAACAAAACTCTTCATTTTTTATGGAAATCAACTACTGTACTACGAACTTGCAAAGTCGCGGTTTAGAACGACTAGTAATAATTCCAATTATAAGCTAAACCTAACAGCTAAAGAACTGTATCTTACTAGTAAAAGTGATTTTCAAAAGAAGAAAAATGTTTATAGGAAGATTTATGAAGCAGATAGTTATGATGTCATCAAGTGTGGCGGACGATGACATTAGGGTGACATCAACCGATATTTTGACATCATCTCGACACCATCGTGACATCCAGTGTGTCACGAGATCTCAGACTGCTACATTATAACATCATAGTGTCATTATACCGTAGATAGCTATATAAGATTCCAATCTAACACCTATCGAAATTGTTATAATTATAATTGACCTATATTTTTGTTTATATGTAATCCCTCAATAGTAAAAAAAAGATGAGAAATTATTTCTTGGCATATCGAAAAATATTTTATAAAAAGCAATAATTTACATTTTTTTTTTTTCTTTTATAAAATTTTAGCTTTACAAGACAAAAAGATAGACCGAATATGAAAATCTTAACATGTACTTCATTCAAAAGAATTAAATTTTTGATTATTATAAAATATACTTTTTAATATTTTGCACTAATATTATGATTATCATTCACTATATTTACATTTAAATAATATTATCTTTGTTCTCAATTTAAAAAATCACAAATATATAACTTCAGTTTCTAAAATTCTTAGACTCTTTATTAAATAAATAATTAGTAAAAGAAGCAAAGTTGAATACAGAGTGATGATTTATTTTCAAATACGGTATTTAAAATCCAAAATGTTCCAATTTTTGATTGTTTTTTAATAATCAAAATGCGGAAACTTTTTGCTCCGTTGTGTTTGTCACATCCTTCAATGTCAAGAGCAGCGATGACGTCGTCCCAAAGGATTCCTAGAAGTTCTTGGACATTTTCCAAATGGATCATTCTTTAATCAGACAATGTCAGGAAATTCGTCAAAATTATTAAATTATTTTAAGTGAAATTTTATACTTAATCATGTTTATTAATCTGAGCTTGCAGTCCGGAAAACGGTTATTTTATTTTAAATTTGAAAAGAAGAAAGAGGGGAAAAAGCATGTCACGAAAAAGCATTTGACTTGTTTCAAAATAAGAATCGGAAATGATAAATTAATAATTTATCGACTTATCGTTAATATGTTATATTTATCTGCAGCTGCGTGTCATCGATAAGTATCAATCTTTGAATATATTACAGACCTACATTTTTCGAACCATTGTTCACTGATTAACAATGAAACCTTCCAACTTAAAACCCCTTTATCAATGAACGATGTCGAAAATAGGACGTTAAATGATTTCTATGGAACAAATCGAGTACATTTCAAACTGGAACACTTTTATCTCTAAAATTTCGATTCATAGCGATAAACATTCCATTAATATATTCTTTTATTTTAAACATTTTTTAAAAATTTTGCAATGGTGCATGCAATTTCATTGCAACATCCCATGACTGATTGAGGTCTAGTAAAATAATGCGTGACCGATCTTCTTTCAAAAAAAAAATTCCCCGCTTATAAAAATATGTTCTTAGTGTTTATAATAGTTATTTTCTATTAAGTGAGATGATACTTCGACACATTTATTTAAGAAATATCATTCAAAGTTAAGTTGATAGTAAAATTTATCATCATTTTTAACACGATTAATATTTTTTATATCCGTTAGATACAATAATTAGCCGTTTACGGTACCTGGAAAAATATAAGGCATACATCTATAAAGTTTTTATCGTCCCTGAAGGTCAAATTTTATTGCATAGAATGATCGATGTTAATGCCCTTCGGATGTTACAAGTTAAGAACATTAAAATGCACTTTAAAGCTTTATAAGGTATTATTATTGATTAAAACCCAGTTTAATCTTTAAAAAACGTGTAAGTGAACATAAAAAGATGCAATATTAACATAACTGTCTAAATTTAAAAATGGGACTAAATTTAAAATTTTATTAATTGAAAATAATGTGAAGTATTTGAAAGGAGAATATTTGAATAAAAGCAATACAAACACTACAGATCTATCGTATATAATGATTATTTCATCAAACTCTCTCTCTGTAGCTTTCTTAATTGTTTTTCTTTTGTTTTCCTTTCCACATCAATGCAAAGAAAGAGGAAAAAAATATCAACGTACTTGAAAACCATTCAAAAGGATTGCTTGTAAAATGAAGTTTAGAAATATTAATCTTCGCCAATTCCATAAAGAATGCAGTATGCGGAATAAAACAGAAATGGCGTTGGAGCTAACATAATAAAATAATAAAATTTATATAAAATACTATTCGACATTATTATTCTACCCTTAGTGTTATTACCTAAAGGTGTTCGTGTTAACCTACTTTCGTGTGCAAATTTTCCTTTTCTTTTCGATAAAATGGCCAACACGTGGTAAGGAAGTCTGGATGACCCACTAAATCTCAACAACTTTTATAAATAAAATCGTAGTTTTGTTTAAAAAACATTTCCAATATCTTCTTCGTTTACTATTGATACACTCGGCTTCATTTGCTTAAGTGTGTTCGTGCATATCTATATCTGAGAAATACTCGACGATTTATATTTCTTTTTTATTCAAGAACACAAAATGCATTCGAGTTGAAAAACAAACTTGTTCAAACGTGAATTTATATTATAAAAATAACAACTATTCCAAAACTTTGAGTAATAATTTGGCTAGGTTCAATTTTTGCTTATAGAAACTAACCATAGGAACATCCGAAGTAACGTAAGCAATTTTTCATGGTTTACGATTACCATCAGATTGATTCATCTGAGAAAACATAAAAACCATAAACAAATTGAACTCTCTCTCTTTAAAAAAATTATTCATAAAATAATTCGATTAAAATAAAATTGAAAACATTGCTATAAGTTAACATACATTGCATTTTAAGAACATAAATTGCAATTTTGATTAAATTTGTTATTTTGAAGTAACAGGTAAAAATATAAATGATGCTACACAATTAATATCCAACTACAAAATATTTAACGGTGATATTTTTATCATTTTACAAAAATAAAATTCTATTCTATTTTTTAATTAATAAATACATGTTACAATATACAACTTCACATCTTATATAGTATAACATAGTACTGTAATTACAAAAATGCAACTGATGATTTGTGCGCATTCATGTTCTTTGTTTATATTTTGCATCATACATATAAATAATAGACATACTTGCCACTTCATTGATAAGTTTTAATAAATATTTTGTGCATTATAGAAAGTAAAAATTCAAAATTTTCATTAAATAATATATTAATCTTATTAAATTAATAAAATAACGGATTTAAAAAACATGTTTTATATATTCAGTTATTAGTAGCCTATATATTAAAATTCATATTAATCATAATCAACTGTTTCAATCCGCCATATTAGAAAAAAATGACGGATCAACTGACTATTACAAATAAAATAATGTATAGCTATTTTGCCCTTTCTGCATCTCGAAATAGAATTTTTGATTGATATAAAAAAATATATTCTATAGAATTATCAATGAAATTCTATTTTTAACTTATTGTTGAAATGCGACTTAAGTAAGAGACGAATAAAATCTGATGAAGGGATCATACAGGCTAATCTACACACTCGACATCACATAAGACCACCAGGAAAGTCTTACGTAGACTATCATTTAGAACGAAATTGGGGCAATGACACTTATAAATAGCAGACGACGTGTTAGATCACCACGCCAATACTTCTGGAAGCAATTGCTTTTCTTCTTACGATACGAACAGATTTTCGAAGCAGTTGTTTTCATTGCCACATTTTGTAATCTAACACGAAAGAAGTCGATATATTAATGCCTTCCTTTTTCTATTCAGTTTACTGTTTCATATTAAGCATTAATATATTCATAAGTAAAGAACAGTCTGTCATTGTTTAAACCAGAATTGTACTTGACCTCAATTCTCTTCTAACCTTGGACTTTGCATTTATTAGTTTAAATAATCGTGTTTACTCCGAATTGATTAATTAATTATTCATTTGATTTTTTTAAAAGTAAAATATTTTTATTAAATAAAACTTCTCCTTTATAAAAAAAAAACATTAATTTATTTTTAATAACAACAAAATATAAAAATCAAAAAACTTTTTATTATTTTAAATTAAACTTTTGACATTCAGGTTTAGTAAATAACGAAACTCAAGGTAAGCAAGTTGGGTGGACACTAAATTTTGACTATATTGTCATTGAGATTTTTATCTGCTCATCAGGAATGCAATTTTGTATTCAACATTTTCTATTATTAACTACTAAATAAAAACTATAAAAGCTCTTCCACGAAATGGCTGAAATGCTATTTTTTTAAAAAATCTTGTTTAATTAATAGTTACATAAAGTTAATTCGCTTCATTTACAGTTAATACTGTAAATGAAGCGAATCGAAAACTCGTAAATTTATGTAGAATTATTTAACCTGTAACATTTAATTAACTTGCCTTTTTTTAATCAGGAAATTATGTTCTAAAAATAATTTGCCTATTCGAATTCAACAGATAAGATGGTTTACATACAAAAGCTATACTTTATCGTATCTTATCACGCATGGATAAAAAAAGAAAAATACTTTATAGAGATAAGATATAGCTGTTTGCACTAGAAAAATTGTCTGAAGGATCAAGTAGAGATTGCATTGACTAAAAAAAAGTGCGCTGAATGTTTTTCTGCTACATCTTTACTTTTTTTAAACTTCATACTATTCTCTGTACGAAAGCACGGTTTTATGTAGGACGAAAGGTGTTGCGAGTCTCAAAAATCTTCGAGAGATTTACCAGATAACAGGAATTTAGGAAGGTCAAAATTTAGCTTAAGGAGAAAATTCTTAGTGGAATATTTAATGTTGACAGAAATAAATCACTGTATGAGTTACAGGGATGTCTAATTATAGATGACATCATTTGTCTTCATTAAAAAATCTCCTATAGCGAAAGAGATTCTTTCAAGTTTTAGGAAACATGAAGAAAAAAATACCAAGTTAATTAAACACGAGGTATAAAAAAAAAATCAGTAATTTTAAATTATATACCGTGCAAAAATAATGTTTTAAAGATATAACTCTCCTATAGCGAAAGAGATTCTTTTAAGTTTTAGGAAACACGAGGAAAAAAATACCAAGTTAATTAAACACGAGGTATAAAAAAAAATCAGTAATTTTAAATTATATACCGTGCAAAAATAATGTTTTAAAGATATAGTATTTGTTGCTCACGTATTTAATATTAAAAATTATGTACAATAATTCGAAAATCAACTGTTTGTGTGATACGATGTAATTTTATTTTTTATTCACTGTATTTATGACTCATAAAACATCGTTTCTGTGACCCTCAAAATTGACGTCATCCAGTGAAATAAAGCGATAAAAGCAACAGAACCAACCGAAAAAAGGCAATTTTCTTGTTTATCAAAAATTTAAAGAGCTTTTTCCTTAACTTTCGACCGCATCAATGCTCAGAGACGAAAAATAATTTGGTTAAGTATTTCCTACAATATTTTTATATTATATGGATATTTCCTTTTTTTAATAGGTCGGTGTATTGCATAAATAAATTAAAGGAAAAATACAAAGTAAACATAAAAGGAAGAAAAATTTTCGTGACTGGAAGGCCAGGTGATAAACTAAATTTGCATAACGAGTCACATGGCCTATTTGGCTTCTGGTCCACGTGATCACGAACAAGTTTCATCGGCGGCAATCACGTGATGACTTAATGAACTATTTTCCAATTATTATTCTCCAAAAAATGATGTCAAGTTTACTCCCTGGCATTGACTTCTATTATTAAAGTGAAACATAAATAAAACCGATTAAAAACCACGAGCTAATTATTAAATCATTTTATAAAAATAAGCTAATGAGTTGCAGTTTTTCTTCTTTTGCCTCCTGGTAACCGTTTATCACAATGATTTGTAAGGTTATCCCCCATTAAAAATGTCAGAATAAAGTTTATTTTTGGCCAAACAATCTTTGAGGTTAATAGGTAAAATAGCGATTTGCTCTTCCTCAACCAGTCCGACCTGATGAGTCATTAAATGCAATTAATGATTGATGATGCAGAGTAGATTGAATTACATTTAAAATACATTATTAATGATGGAGCACGGTCTTGTTGAGGATTTCATCTGAAACTTTAATCCTGTATTTTTTTAAAGATATTGAGAAAATAATAGCTGTCATTACTATGCTCTTTATATGAAGGAAAAATCGTTATGAGAACTTGAGATTAGAAATTCTATTGTGAATTATGTGCAATTTTTAGTGCAGCTAGACTAATTTGCTATTGACGTGCCTTCTAAAACAACAAACCACCAGCAATCACATAATTGAAATTCGTCGCATGTCACCAGTACAGTGAAACTTCGTTAAGAGGAAATTGCAATTTTTACTTTTAGATAATTTATTCTCATATAAATTAAGTTAATTTTACAGGCCCAAGAGCTTTAAATGTAAATAAAATCACGTTTGATGAAATTTAATTTGAATAAATAACTTTTTTTGTTAGAGGAAAATTACATTTAAATTATTTTTAATTCTTTCCTTATTAGATTGATCAGAATCGACCCCTTAGAGTGCAATAACTGTAATAGTTTTGATAAATGAATTTGAGTGTTATTTACAGTTTTCCTTAATTCATGCTCTGAAAACGTATCAAAATGTCTTTTATTATGGAATTAAAAATACAATATAGTAATTTATAAGCAAAAATAGATATTACATATTTCGATGAAAGGTTTTTTTCTTTAAGGAGATAAACAGCATTTTAAATTTTTTATCAGTTATCTTTCTACTAGCTCCAGGTCAGAGGAATTTGTTTTTAACGAAACTAGAATTATATCAACTCGCAGATGAATTCAAGCAAAAAAAAAGTATCCATGCATCGTTAAAATTAATCCACGACCTACGTTTCCTGTTTAATGCTAAACTTAGTCCGCAATGCATTCGTTAATTGAAAGTTCAAATACTCCACGTTACAAATACATGATCTTGAGTTTATCCGTAAGAAAAATAGTCATTTATCTACCAAAAATCATCATAAAAAATATGAGGATATATGTATTTATAAAGTGGAAAAGCAGCTCCTGCGTAGGCGACCATAAAATAAAAGTTTATAGTTCACTTCAACAACTGGAAGTTGTTGGCGACTATTTAAAGAACACTTAAAAAAATTATTTTGAAGAGATTAGGATCTAAAGTGTCAATGAAAATTTTAAAAATAGTTATAGTCAGTCGAAATAGCCCGAAGAACATCACTGGAGCGAATAAGAGAGTTGGATAGCGATAACAATTTATATATTTACTCTATATAACCAAACTTTTACATTTTGGTGAACGTTATAACAACATTTCCTTAATGAACATAATAAACTTATTATATATGATGCATTATAATAAGTTCATAGCGTAGATAATATTATTTGCATTATACATATTGTTAATGATCCATTATAACAGTATGTTTGCATGACAAAAATACAAGATTAAACGTTAGATTTACTTAAATTAATAATCAAATCATGTAAAATGGTTAAGCCAGCAAACAGGTGAATTTTTTATAAAGTAAATTACCACGAAAAGCTATAACTAAGTGGAAGCAATGATTTATAATTAATAGATAAATTCCCGCTAGATAATAAAAAAAAAAAAAAATTCAAAGAATCGATTTATGATAAACAGCTAGTTTTTTGTATCTAAATTGTTTCAATATAAAAGCTTTTAAAGCGTTAACGTGCAACTGTAGTAACAAAAGCTAAAACATTCATAAATATACATAAAATATCAGTAAGTGCTATTTTTATTACGAATTTTATACAATAAAAAATTATTGTGATTTTAATAGCGGGGAAAAAAAGATTAAATCATCTTTGCTACAATATAATCTACGAATAAATTTAATATTATGCCTATGTTAAAGAATGCAACTTAAAAATTTATAATGACAATCACAGAAGTTATTCTTTGAGTGATAAATATTTGGACTTCAATTCGCTCTACTGAATTGCAATTCATGCCTGAAATTGGCTTTTATCCTTGGGAAAACAATAGTTTATTTTATAAAGTAAATTTGATCGTCCGAGTATTTTACAACCTATAACACAACTGGAGACACGTTATTAAGAAGTGATCGATCGGATCAATGAACTAACCGTGACACGTAATATTGAGGTACAGAAATTACTTGCTACATGGCGCTTTACTTCCGCTCTGAGTGATTTACAACGAAAGTTCTTTGCCTTCTATTTAATTAATAGCATTTCGAATGAAAGACTTCATGTTTCCCAATTTCTTCCCAACATTTGAACAACACTTAAAATTACTTAATTCAGAATAAATATTGAATGACATGGATTATTTAAATTCTCTCTCTTAACCATATTATTTCGCTGGCGATACAATACATTTAAATATCCATAAAATAAATGATAAGAAATAACAAATCAATTTGATTATTAATGTATATACTTTTTATTAATTTTTGCTTATGAGATCATTTCAATTGCACGTCCGTCGACAATTGTGTTGTCTGTCTGCCACTAATAAATTTTTGAATTAGTGTATGAAATTTGGTAACGATGATCTGTCATTAAGGCAATCTCGAAACCGCATCATTTAACTGTATAGTTTCAATCATTAAAAAATGGCAGACGTTCAATATTCTGATTTTCCTTGTAATTATTTTATATATATTTTTAATGGCATTCAAAACAGGGGTTATTGAATACGACTTAGATGACAAATACTTTTATAATCTTTTAATAATTCTAAAATAAATGATACAATCGGAAAATAGGCGATTAGTTCTTTCCAGAATTGCTTGTTTTATAAATAAAAATTATATATATATAACAATAAAAGAATTTTGAATATTGAAAAATTTACGCAACTTTGTTATTTTATATATTAAGAATTTTATAAAACTTGAAAAACAAGAAATTTTATATATATAATCCGTTATCTAGTAAAAAAAAATTAAAAAATTTTTTGGTTTTAAATACTGAACAGTATTTTTTATAAGTAAAAAGTGCTATATATCATTTACGTATATACAGGTAGGCCTCGATTAGTGCGAATAATTGGTTCCACGAATTTCTCGCACTAAAATGGGAAGAAAGGTTTAAATTTTACTGTTACGTTGTAAAAAATCTTTTGTTTTAAAAAACTGTTCTAATTTAGAATAAGTCTATTTGTAACTCAAGATGGCATTAAGAAATGCTGAAAACGTTTTTACAGTATTCTAAATAAAAGCTTTTTTCCTTTTGTACTGCTAGTAGTGCTGACTGTGATAGAACTTTATTTAAACATAATTCAAAATATTGAGAAGCTGGCATTTATTTAACTAAGAAACATAATTCAAAATATTGAGAAGCTGGATTTATTTAACTAAGAAATTCAAACTTAAATTTCTTATATAATTGCACAGCACAAAATGAAATATTTGTAGTATACTTCAGCTTAAAACATTCTAATACTATGGTTCTTAATCTGTAGTCTACAATGTCCTTATAGGGAGTCCATAAAGGCATGAGGAAATGTTATGAGTATTTAAATTAAAATGAATGAATGAATGAAAGAAAGAACAAAAGAAAAGGAAGGAAGAAAGAAAAGAAAACAGAAAATGAAGTGTTCATTTTCCTTGCTTATTTTGTATAAAACTTTGTTTTTCTGATTTATTGCTTCAATTTGAATAGTTTCATCAGTAGCATAATTGATTGTTATGCAAATATATTTGAATACCAGTAAAATATTCCAGTATAAGTAAATTATATTTGAGTATCAGTAAATTTTTTTTTAACCAACAAAATTTTTAAGTAGAGACATAGCACACTTCTATTCAGGAAGATCTGGATTCAATTCTCATGTCCCATATTTCCAATACTGCTTTATAATAATAACAAATTTGTGAAATGTAGTATAAGAGTCATTTTTCTTATGTTATATTAAATAAATCCTCTTGATTTTTAAAAATTAAAATGATAAATTTTTCTTCAATCATAAAGTAACTAAACTGGTTTTTGTAAAATAACAAATTGATTGAAAAGCATCAATAAAATGCCAGTTCATTACAGACAGTTGTTGTATCTCAGTTGGTCATCAATGTGCTAGATATGTTGAGAATGTTCTTAGATTCATGTATAAAAAGAAGACTATATTCATTCTCTGGGAAGAGAGAGCCAGAGTCAATCAGTCAGTGTGAGTGATTATTCAGATAGACTTGGTATGATATTCTGAAGTCCATTCTGTTTCTATTTCTTTTTAGTTTTCTGTGAATAAAAAGTGTGTTATTTGTAGTAAAAATTATTGTCAGTTAAAGTGATTTTCAATGGTATCACTGCAAATCTCATAATAGTACATTTTGGCTGAGCCTCAAGATGGATCTCTTGCTGAATTTGATGTGGAAAAATGATGATGTTTATGAGAATGCTTCCTATTTAAAGCAAGGTATATCTGTTGATCAGAGCCGCTGAGAGAAATTTTCGGGCCCATGACAACTCTGTGGTCCAGGCCCCACTTAAAAAAGTACATCACTTTGGTTTTATAAAAAAAGGCATATAAAATATTAAACATTTATTTAAAAAAGTGTACAATAAATTCAAAATTCGATACCATTAATACACAGATTTCTGTGATTATATATCATACAAAATACAAACTTTAAATAAAAAGAGAATTTTTAAATTTTTTCATCAAAGGGTTTTAAATGTTTTTGCCTCATCTGAGATGAGGCCTAAAATTTTAGAAACCTTCAATGAGGGATGAATAAAAATTTTAAAGCCTTTGTCTATCAAAATACTATTATAAATATTGAATAGTTTATTTTGGCACAACTGCTTTGGGTAGTAGATAGTATGCTCTTGTGGCAGTCTGCGAACTATCGGACACGTTATGTGACATGTTGAGGTCGACTGTCAGGCTCTTGTCGATGCCAGGCCCATGACAAAAGTCTCGGATTTCACCCCCTCTCAGCGGCCCTGCTGTTGATTGGCTTCACATTTCAGGTCCAGAAGATAAGATGTGTGTTATATTATGATATATTGTCCAACAAAGCCATAAAACTATCAAAGCTATAAAGATATCTTGATACATGTTCTTTATATTTAATAAAAATATCTTTTACTAAATATAAAGAATATGCTATAAAGAATAAAGATTTTTCTGAGAGTAAAGAGCAGGATCTTTGGGAAAGCAAGAAAATCATAAAAAAAGACAGTAGCTGGTTGTAAAAAATGAGGGTCTTATTTGAAGTTTCTCAACAAATAGTAAAATACCAATTACATTCAAAAATTACTGCATTTATTCTAAATTATTGAAAATAATATCTGCTTGGACTGTCTGCTCCAATAAAGAGTTGCCTATAATGGAAACTTTAGAAATAATTTTGAGAATGAGTTTGGAGTTTGTGATTAATGATAAGCTCCCAGAAGAACCCCCACAGGCATGGATCTATGTCCTCCAATAAAAGTCTTTCATATTGAATCAATTTCTAATACTCAATTAATTTTATGCACTTGTTTGTAATTGGTTAGACTTAGCCCGACTTCATACTAATGAACATGTACATTATTTTACTCCAATTTTATTTTATTTTATGTTATCTTAGTTCAATCCTTAAAATATGTTAAGTTTTACTCAATTTTATTGTTATTTTTACTTTTATTACACTTATAAAATTTTAAAAAAATTTCTAAAACTTGTAACACGTGTATACAATTTCAAATGTTTACAATTCTAATTCTTGTAGTTTTCATTGAAGATAGTTTATAACCTAAAGTACTATGAATAAAGAATTTTTAGTAATATTATTTTCAGTAAAATACCAGAAACCACAGATAATAGGTGAAGAATTTATATTATCTGTTGCAAAAATCATAGTTTCTGCATTGATAAATGAGATAACTGCTAAGAACCTTTCCTTAATATCTTTGTGTAAGACTCAACTCTAGGTTCCCTTAAAAAAGGTTTCTTGCTTTTTTTTTTTTTTTAAATTATTTCACTCAGATGTCAAATCAAGATGTCCTCCTCCTCCTTTTTTATTCTCTCTCACACCCTCTGGTGATTGAAAAAGGAATATGCAATTTAAAAGATAAAACAGAAATAAAGAATAACAGAAAAACTAAATGTTTATCTTGACCATTCTGTCATCAAACACTCTTCAATTTGGAACAAAGAAAACTCTTTACAGTTCAAGTTACATCAACCCTGGTTAATATCTTAATTTGGTTACTTTAATAAGAAAGGGAGGAAAGGAGTGCACAACTCCAAGATCCTTTCACCTGAACTCTATATTGTCACATAGTTATTCAAATAATGTAGTCTTCTCTCTTGAGTATCCCTTCCAGCTTTCTTCCTCAATAATATTATCTATTTTATTTTTGTATCAACTTACTGTATCCTATTCCTTCTACCTCCTCATTGGCTATCTTATAAAGTTTCAGTTAATCTGCATGTGGTCAATTGACATGGACCACAACAGCACACTGACTCACTGTGGTAAAATAAATTTCATACACATCCAAAAGTAAAACTTTCACAATGGTCATAGAGCCTCTGTACTTTGCTTGACCTTTAGTAGGGTGGCCTTTCATCTCAAGTAGTTTTCTTCCTACTACTACATCCCCTATATCATATCCAACAGATCTCTTCTTTTGTCGTAATGCTATTTCATCTTAGTTTTTCTTTCAGAAGTCTCTTCTTGTGTCTCTCTCCTGAGTTTATCTACTTTACTTCAACATAGTCATTGGGTAATAATTCAGGGGAACCTTCCTCAAAATCTGGGACATATCCCCATATCAAGTCTGGACCCCACCCCCCTTCCGCCAGTCCCTGTCTAGAGATAACTCCACAATTACATCGTAAATGAATATCATGCCGTTCAGCCCAGCTGATGACATAATTAAAAGCTTGGAAAAATGAATCCATTAGTAATTAATCAATAATTTATTAGCAGAAATAGAACTAATTACAAAAAACAAAATGTCATTAAATATAAAGCATCTAAACATACAACCTGAAAGTCCCGTCTCCATAAATAAAATTAGTACTTCCATACAAGTCGTTAATCAACGTTATATCCACACCAGGACGTCTAAAAGTTTCAACAGTTACTAAGTGAACACCATGACAAATGGTTGAGACGGGAACTTCTACACCCTCTGGTGTAGCTTGCTTTATACTAACACACAATCTACATAAAATTATGTCTAATTTTAAATAAATCTTAAATCGTACATAATCAAATATTTGTATCATTTTTATATCTCCGCCAACATTAACAACACAATTTAAAATTAATACAATCAATCCTTTTTCCATCAAGACAAAAATTATTATCGGCACATTCTCATAAGCAACCAATATGGCGGCCTCCATCCCGATGTCGCACTCAAAACAACACTGAGGTAAATATACTACCATTAAATTTTTTTCCTGCGGCCACATCTCTCCGGTATCCTTACACCCATACACCAGCTTAAAAGATGCTCGACCTATAGTTTTATTAAGTAAACAATTGAGATTGTGCTGCACTACATCTAACTGTTTTTTCCATTCTCACTGTTGAGGATGATCACTATTTATGGCAATCATTGGAATCAATATGCAGTTAATGCATATTGAGGAATCAATATGCAGTTAATGCATATTGAGGAATCAATATGCAGTTAATGCATATTGATTCCAATGATGTAATATGCAGTTAATACATTCTATTTGTCCATTCACTTGTGGTTGCTGGATGGATGTAAATGTAATTTTAATGCTCTTTGTCTTGCAAAATTCTTCAAAGCTTTTTGAAGGTGAATGTTTTACCTCAGTCTGTTATCACCTGTTGAGGCAGTCCAAATCATTTATCAAGGTCTAAAGAAATTTGATTATAACTTTCATGTTTGCTGACTTCTAATACTCAATTAAGTTTATGTGCTTGTTTGTAATTCAAGGACATATTATGTGCTATTTTATTCCAGTTTTATTTTATTTTATGTTATCTTACTTCAATCCTTAAAATATGTTAAGTTTTACTCAATTTTGTGGTTATTTTTTACATTTATTACACTTATTAAATTTTTTGAAAATTTCTAAAACTTGTAGTGCATGTATAACAATTCCAAATGTTTATGATTTTAATTATTATATTTTTTTTTGAAGATAGTTTATAACTGAAAGTACTCTGAATAAAGAATTTTTATGATTTTAATTATTGATTTTAATTATTTTTTTTTTTGAAGATGGTTTATAACTGAAAGTACTCTGAATAAAGAATTTTTAGTAATATTATTTTCAGCACTATCTCAACTTATGGTGGTCATTTCCCTGTAGGAGTAAATTCAGGTAATCTGGTATTTTACTCTGCAGAATCTTGTTAAAAGCACAAGAGACACACAGTGATTAATATGCTGTTTAACATATTGCTTCATTCCCTTGAACAAAGAACTTCACATTATCTCGTTTTATCAGTGGAAAAATGGCCCCGAAGATCCTGATACTTTACTGCTAAGAATTTCCTCATGTTTTAAGGCAGGTGTGTTCAAACCGTCGATCACGGAGTGATTTTTGGTCGATCTTATGTTTATTCCTTTCAAGTTGATTCTTTTTTACAGATTTAATTAAAATTGAAAATATAATTTATTTATCATTAACAAAAACCAAACAAAAACATCACTATTTAGCAGAGTAAATAAGAATTAAACGGTAACATTTTCGATCCATTCTAGGACCATCCTCAGCCGTTAGATTTTAAAGTCACAGATAAACAAACAAGCGTCACGTGATATGCGCATTAAGCCATTTCCAGGCAGAGGAGGGTGCTTCTGGTTCCTGCGTGTTGACGATAATAACAGATTTTTCTCGGTGTTGAATTTGCAGAGATGAAGTATTTTGGAAAGAAAAAGAAAGTGCATATTAAAATACAGTACAAGAAAAACGATTCTAGTTTTTTCAAAAATCTATTTAGCAAATTGAAGTTCTAAACTTATTTTGAATATCTTTTTTTGATAATTTATCCTTCCTATAAAATCATAGAGTTTGTTTTTTTACTATAAAAGTGGCTTTATATAATTTTATAAAAAAAATCTAAAATTTGATTATCTTGAAATTGAGATATTAAAAAATTCGGAGTGCGTTCCCCTAAAAATATTTATAGACTAATTATTACAGTTATAGATATAAAATAACAATCTTCTAATAATTATTGTCAACACAGTACTTTTCAATTTTTTTTAATAAAAATTTGCTAATATGACAAAGAATCTTTATAATTTGTTTTACTGTCATGGAATGTTATTGTAGATGATGAAGTACTAAATAGTATATGTTTAAACAAAAAAATATTAGTTTTAATTTTGGTTATTCATTTTATAAGATTTTCAAATATGTAGTATTGAAAAAATATACAAGGAATCCACAAAACACTAAGCAGGAAAACAACAAATTTATTATTAGTTATTCAATACATATACTAACAACAACATGCAATAACTTTTCTATAGGCAACAGAACTTGACACTTTATAATTATAAAATTTTTTTTTGTAATTTTAAAATTTAATTAAGACACTCAAACCTTATCTGAAAAACTTAAAAAGAATCAAAATTATACCTATAAAGTATTTTTTAAGTACAATTGAAACTTAGTTTTATTCTTTAGTTATTGTTTCTCTTTTATCAGTTTGATCTAGATTGATCAGTAAAACAAACTCCAAATAACTACAATATAACAAACTCGTTTTAGTTTATTCATTCAAAATTTAAGTCTTTTTATAGAAAGATACTGCTTAATATTTTCTACAAGATAGGAATAGGGATTTCTAGTCACATATAGAAACACAAAAAACAAAACATAATATGCTGATTTAACACAACATGTGAAATAAATAATGTATATTCTTCATAAATTATTAGAAGGTTGTGTACAGGAAATATAATATTTAACAAACGCAGTAAAAATTAAGAAAATGATAAAAGAAAATTTACATTTAGACATCATAACTTTTTTGTGAAATATAATTTGCTTATAATTTCTTTATATATATTTACTTGAATGATGTCTGTGAAAATCAGATATTTTATTGAACGTAGTGATAGGAAATTATTATAGAATAAAAAAAATTAAGTGAATTAAGATTAAGGAGAAATGGTTAGAGAATTGGCACTATCATAATTATTATATGCTCTATAGCTAAATTAAGAATATTTAGCTATATCAAATCAAGTAATTTTCATGTTGAGAGAAAAACACTTATATCTATTTGCCTGAGAAAAATCTGTTTGATTTATACAAATTATGATATAATCCAGGCACTGATAGCTAATCAGATCATCTTTAATGTATTTGAACCTATGCAAAGATTTTTGTGGCTATTTTACTTAATGAAAAATGTAAAAGCTAAACCAAGATTTAATGTGGTTAGAAAAGAATTTCAATTGTAGGGCATCTACTTTGATTATAAATGAAATCAGTTTTCATCAGATTTTTTTTTACTAATTGAGCTGATCAATTTTTTTTTTACATACCTGTAATTGAAACAAAATCTGATTTTGTTTCAGTTGTGTAATTTTGTTATTTATAAATTGTGTAGCTTTATTATAAATATTACTTATATCCTTATTGTGTGAATGACGTATCTACTATATAAACAGATGTGCCTTGTGGGAGTATTTGTTCATATCATTTATATCTAATGGTCAAAACCATGTTGAAATGTATTAATGTATATCATGACATATTGTATCAATATGTCATGATATAACATTAATACATTTACAACAAATCTCAATAATGATTTGTTATGAGTAAACATGACACAGTATATAATTATGTATAGTTAAATTTATTATTGCAAGACAGGCAAAAAATATGAAAATTCTTATTGAATATAGACAATAATTTAAATTATTATTAAATATAAAATAAGAAATTGAATTTGCACTGTATTTGGTAAAGTTACATAAGTGAGTGTGAGTGTGTGTGTGTGTGTGTGTGTGTGTGTGAGTGTGTGTGAGTGTGTGTGTGAGTGTGTGTGTGTGTGTGTGTGTGTGTGTGTGTGTGTGCGCGTGTGCGTGCGCGCGCGCGCAAAACTGATATTTATTTTTCATTTTTCTTTATCTGCAATTATTATTATTATTATTGTGATTATATTGTGGAATATTTTTTTGTTGATTTTTTAAACTATTAATATATGAAATGAGATTTTAAGAACTTATTTGCAAATTTATGTGAAAATCTACAATTATTATACTTGCTAGTATTTGCTATTTATTACTTCCCTGTATTGTAATTATTGAAATATATTCTCCAATTTATGTAATTGGGACCATGATTTTTTTACATCTTGTTTTTTACTTTTATACAAAAGTTAGATTATGTAAAGTAATTTGAATTTAAAAAAAATCAGAAAAATAATTTTTATCAAAAATTCTGAGTTAAAAATTCCTGGGATGCTAGATGGAATATAGTGATTGCCCTTTCCATAATGTTATGGCATCATATTGTTTTCTACTGAAAAAGAGAGAATGCTGCATAAAATGAAATCAGGAAGCATCCATAAATTATATCACAATGTTAGAAAAGGGAGAGGTAATAGATTTATGACAATAAATGATATAGGGGAGGGAGAGAGCCATGCAAATCGTGACATCATGCTATAAAAATGGTTAGTTTTACATTTTTATGATTAAATTTTTTTTATAAAATATAAAATGTTTATCCTTAACACTCCGTTGCTCGCACCTTATCTGAGAGATACATGTCATGTTCTTTAATTGATTTCTACAGCGGTGTAGAAGCCACGAGACCGTCCTGCCACCTATCTTCCTAGCTCATAACGTACAATTCGTCATTCATGTTAGATCTTGTCCGTGGTCAACAAGTGTGTCTGTCATGTAGCATTTTATCTGTGAGATACAGCACGACTAAATTTGTAAGTTTTTGGATTAACTTAAAAATCGATTTGTATTCTGAAATTCATTTGTATCATTTATGAATTATTCTTAGTACTAATATTTTAATGGTTTTACTGTAATTCAAAAAATAATGACTAATGTAACATATTTGGAAATACATTTGTTATAAAATGTAAGATATATCTAGTTCTAAGAATTTATGTTCAGTTGCTTGAAGATTTATTTGGATGTTAAAGAATACTACTAGTATATATGTTATAAAGTACCAGTGTCAAGAAATTTTTATTTTCTATTTTATACATTTTTTTTTTATTTTTATGGTAAAATTGGAGAAAAAATTTTTAAGTAGAAGGGGAGAGGGTTTTCAAATTTGTGACATTGCAATCAGAGGTTAAGTTTGGTGTGACAAAAAATAACAAAAGGGGAGGAGATCAAAAAGTGTTTGAAATACCATGATTGTATTTTAAGGGTGATACCTAAATAAACCAAGTACAGCAACTACAATGTATGAAATAGAGAATGAAGATGAAGACACACACGCTTCAGAAGGAGTTGAGGAGAGGAAAGAAGATTCAAATTCAGAACAGAGTGATACTGAATCGAGTTCTGATGAAAATGACAATGACGAATTTTTTGTCGGTGTTAGAAAGGGCGAAAAATAATTGAATCTTTCAAATGGAAAAAATGTCCTTACTCTGCTGCCAGGTTGAACTTTAAACTTACAAAATATGTTTGTTCTCTATCATAAAAATGAATTATGGAAAACATTTTATGCAAAGTCAAATTTATAGAAGTCAGATGCATGTAAATTAGAGAATAACTGTACATAAAAGTAACTGCCAATACGTGTTTATCATAACATTCTATTTTTTCACAGAATATCATGATAAACATCATGATATTCTGTCATTTAACTATAAACAACTAAGTTCTGCTGCTTCTAATAACACAAGAAATCACAACAAGCACTTGAAATAGGATAAATATACTATTTTGTTATTAGATATATATAATAAACACTATATATACATATTATTATTAGTATATGTAGTGTTTATTATATATATCTAATAATAAAATAGTGTATTTATCCTGCTTCAAGTGCTGTTGTGATTTCTTATTCTGTCATTTATTGGATCAGTTAATTTATCCAATTAACTAGCTAGTTAAAAATGCATTAGCTAAAAGACTGGTTTTAAAATAGTCCATTTTTGGATACATTATTTACTTATAGACTGAGATGTACCAAACATACAATAAAAAAAGTTAGCGTAAGTTAAAATTTATTAAAAAGCTAACACAATATTTTAGAAATAAATCCAATATTTATCTATATACAAGCCAACACTGGTTTATAAGAGTAAAGTGTTCCTAGAAAATGCTCATAAATTGAATTCTTGCAAATCAGGGATTAAATTATCATTAACTATCACTGAAAAAATTATAATCCATTCCTGTGCTCAAAAAATGCCATTTTTTAAAAAATTGAAATAAACTGAAATACAAATATTATGTAAATAACAACAAAAATAGTTCAATAATTAACATTAATTATTATAAAATAGCTTAAAAATGCAACTTTTTTTAGAGAAAGTCCATAATAAAAGATTCTGATTGCCAGCCTGAAATCATTATATAGACTTCCAGGCAATGCCGGATCTAGTTAATGCGGGGACCGATTGGAATATTTTTTGTGGGGCCTCTCAAAATATGGCTTATATGTATAAATAAAATAAGTAACATTTATAAATAAAGTGCTGGATCTAGTTAATGCGGGGCCCGATTGGAATATTTTTCGTGGGGCCTCTCAAAATATGGCTTATATGTATAAATAAAATAAGTAACCTTTATAAAGAAAAACCCATTTTTGTTGGCTAGATTCGCTATGTGGAAACACTGCGGCTTTCCACTCTGGAGGACCTGGGTTCGATGTGGAAACACTGCGGCTTTCCAAGACCCGGGTTCAAATCTCGAGTCCCACCCCTTGAAAATATTTATCGTGATCATGAAGTCGAGCCCTCCCATAGATCCCCGTCGTCCACAATCCGGCTGATCCCTCCCCAGGGATGGGTAGCATGTGGAAGGACTACTTTCGCCCCATCAATTATTATTCTTATAGAAAGAAAACTGGCGTCATCTGATGAAGGGTTAATTATTTCGATAAATTTCACTTTGATGTGAAAATTTGAACAATTTTATTTTCATCAGAAATAGCAACCCTGTGGCCTAATTAGCATATATTAGGTTTCAGTATAACATATTGATTAGAACCCCCTCCAGAGAGATGTGATTAGGATCAATTAATTTATAATTATCCTGTACAAACCTGTATCCAAAATATTGTGATAGGGATTGTTATAAAAAAGTAATTGAGTATGAGGACGTTTTTGGTAATTGTAATCTTCCGTAACTTCCTTTATTAAATCGTACCATTTATACGTTCCGCGAATATTGAAAAACGATAAATAAAAATATTTTAAAATATATGTAATACATTGTTTAATTACATAATCTTTGACAAACATGGGGCCCCCTCAAGCGCGGGGCCCAATTGGGTGCAATCGGCTTAAATCCGGCACTGCTTCCAAGGCTGGCCTTAGATTTCTGGAGGCCTCAGCTGACTATCAAATTGGCAGCCCCATAATATAAGCTGCTTTTGAGATAATAATGTAAAAATTATGCATGATGGGTGGAGGGTGGGAAAAAATTTTATAATGATAAAAACCATGAATTCTTGGTTTTCAGTATATTTCAATTTTCCAGCTTTTTAAAGATTTTAAAGATGTTAAATATTGCTTATGTTATTTGCATCTAATATTTGTTTCAGATAATTTTTATTATTACAGCAGTTATTATTATTATTATGCATTTGATATGTTATAAAAACAGTATAGTCACTATACTATGCATAGAGGGCCACGAATTATTATTGTTGCCCTCACAGTTGCTCGTAAACCATGTGTAAAACTCTTTAGAGAGTTTTACACATGGTTTAAGAACAACTGTTATAAATGATTACAGGACAATTCTTTCCATCATGTAACTAACAATTTTACTAATATAATTTAAATTCTGTAATAATATATTTATATTAACATAATTATAAAGTTTCATATAGTAACCAAAAACCAAACAGCATATTAAAATATAAAAGATTATTCGGCTAAATATAAGAAAATAATTCACAAATGTTGAATGGTTGTTATGGTTATTCTGCTATTTTACTTGATATCTGAGTCATTCTATAAAATCGCTTTGTGGTCAAAGTTCTATTAATCTAGTTGTAAAAACAACTACACATTTATTTTCATAAGTTCAAATTGTGGAAAGACATATGGATAGGTCCAACAAAATGCTAGTCGATGCCCTGGATAAAAAACAGCAGTTGATTACCTACTACATTATCTATAATTTTTTTTTGCAACTGCATTTTTGTAGAAAAGCTTAATATTTTTCCCTTTAATTCCCTTGTCCTTTTCATTTGTGGGCCTTTTATAGCTTTGTGTGGCAGCCCCAACTAACTAGTAGTCCTAGGTGACTGCCCAGCTTGCTCAACCCTGAGACTTCTATCTGCACAGATTGTGAGGTAATGCTATCATATATTATTTTGTGTTGTCCTAATTCAATTTAGAATCCCATATCTACACATGCTTTTAAAGAAATGCTGAGCTATGCCCATCAATTCTCATCCTTGAATATCTGTTTTTTAATGCCATTCATTATCCAATTGCTTTTTAATTATAATGGGTGATCGGTTAACAAACTGTTCAGATAATGAACACTTTTGCGAAAGATTTTTATGTTCGGATAATGAACACTTCACAGAAGAAACTGTGGAACCCATGGACTGATGGAATGACAGGTCAGCTGGATGGCCGTGTGGTAAAGCTGTGGCTTACCATCCTGGAGGATCCGGGTCCCACTCCTCCAATTTTTCAGGAGGGTTCTGGGTCAGGACCCCTCCTGATCCTTCCTTCAATCATCTGGTTGATCCCATCATGAGTATTCCAGCCTGTCATGAGATCTATAAATAGCCTCTGCCAGATAAAAATATCTCATGAGGATATGGCGGCTTAATTAACCTAATGGAATGACAGGCTTAGGCCTTGCGCATTCGTGGAGATATGGGTAAGGATGGGAGAACAGTAGTTTTTCCCGATTAAAATGAATTCAGACACAACTTAAAACAAATCAAAGATTTATTAAAGAAGATAAGAGAGAGATAACAATTTTTTGGTGTTAGAATGGCACCCGTACCAGGTTAAGGTCAACAGGCATTTTGGTCTTAGAATGTACTCATACCAGGAAGAGGTCAATAGGCTTGGGATCTCTACAACAATAATGCTATTAATCACTTCCGAAAAATAAATTTAATGGAAAATAAATATAATAGATTAAAATGCAAGACTATGTATGTATATATTATGGTTATTACATATAAATAAACGTAAAAAATTATATAATTTCTTACTATTTATTGTTTTTTTGGTCTCCAGAACGAATTAATAAAGTTCCCATAAAAACCTATGGCAAATTGATGATCAGTTAATGAACAATTCGGATAACAAACATTATCTTAGAATGGATTATGTTCATTAACCGATCACCCACTGTACTAAGTAGTCCTATTTCATTCCCTAATGTAGGCCCATATTTATGGAGGGATTAATGGAACTGAAGAGAAGAGAGATCAAAAGGCTGGATCCAGATCTAGAATCCTTGAATTTCTCAAGGAGTGAACTAGGATTTGATCAAGGTCTTCTAATGGAAAGTCAAAGCATTTCATGTAGCCAATTTTCAACATGGATTTGCAGATATAACCACAGTGTAGGCAGCAATTGTTTATCTTGGGAATAGCTTCACTGTTTATGCTAATTGAAAAATTGACATCATTATTTGTCTGCTATATATCACAGTTTGATTAGAGTTAGTTTACCATCTGGAGTATTTGAGTTCAATCTTAAATCCCACACCTCCAGAATAAATCTGGAAAATTTGGGCCTGGACTAATGACCTTTGTCCATCACATTATGACTATTCTCATCAGGGAATTGGCCAGATTAGCTGAGTGAAAGTGCATTGGCTTTAATTCCAGAGGATCTAGGATTGAATCAGGATTCCATCTTCTTGAAAACTTTTATATGAAGACTGCTAGCATAAAATAGGATAAATATCAGCACCCTTTAAATTCCTCTATGTTAATAAGAGATGCCTTATTCAATGTTTGAAATATTTGCTTTTTATAAATTTCTCATTAAAATCAAGATAAAGACTTGTAAATTGAATTTTGGTACAAATTATATTTTTCATAAAATCAGGAGTTTCTTATATCAGGATTTTGTAGACTGAAGTTGATCTGAATATAAATATATGAAATAAGAAATCTGTCTTATTAGATTTTGAATTCCAATATTAAAGTTTGATTCCTAAAATGGAATTGTAATTCCATTTTAGGAATCATAGGTTTTAATTTGTATTTCCGATTAAAATATTGGAAATACAAATTTCAATATAAAGAAACTTAAATTTTATATAATTATTTAATATTTTATATATATGTTGCATATGTATTTTATACATATGTATATGTTGAAGAGTTTCCTTTTGAGGTATATTAGTTTTCCCTTATGAAGTTTCTGTATTGGCTGTATACATGCTATCCCAATTGCATTCTATGTTGAATTTTTCTCATTTGTTCTTATGTTGTGATTATTTGTCCTAAGTACTTGTATTCTTTGACTCTTTCAATTGTCAAACTTTCTATCGTCACTCGTTGAACAATTACTTTTATCTTCTCATAATTCATTTGTAATCCCATTTTCTTGTTTTCTATCTTGAAATCACTTAGCATTTTTGTAGTTCATTTAGTGTTAGATAAACAGCATTATATCATTGCAAATCTCAGGTGGCTGAGCTATTCTCCATTGATATTTATTTTTTGTATTCCCATCCATTTATTATTTAGAATATTTCTTCTATGCAGGCTGTGAACAGTTTTGATAAGATGCTGTCTCCTTGACGAATCTCTCATTGAATTTTTATTTTTTACTATCTTTGTATGTGTTATGGCTATTGCTTCCTTGTAGATGATATGTAGTAGTTCTATATACTGATGGTCTATTCTCAAGTTTCTTAATACCATTAGTATTGCCCCTTGGAAACTGAGTTGTTATAACTTACAGAAGTTTCCATCTCATGATAAATATGCTCAAAACTTTCGGTCATAATTTGAATCCATCATAATACAGAATGCAATTCCATAAGCATAATGCTAAAAATGAAGATTACATTTCCTAACTCCCAAAATTCACAATATTCAACAAATTTTTAAAAGTAATACCAGTATAGTAATGTTGAATAAATGCTGTTTAGTGTTTTAAATGAAGAAAATATACATATCATGCCTGCCAATATTTTATGTAGATGAAAATAAAGAAAAATTTGGTAGAAACAAAACTGGAATTTCTAATTTACATTTGTATGCAGAGCTGCCAAGAGGGGGTGAAATCCGAGACTTTTGTCACGGGCCCGGCATCGAAAAAACCGACCGTTGATCCCTGAAGTGTCACATAACATGTCTGATAGTTTGCAGGCCAAGACAAGAGTGCACTGTCTACCACTTAAAGCAATTGTGTCAAAACAAACTATTTTATATATAACAACAGTATCAGATAGGCAAAGTTTTAAAATTTTTATTTATCCCTCATCAAAGGTTTTTAAAATTTTTGGCTTGATCTCAGATGAGGTCAAAAACATTTAAAAACCTTTGATGAATATTAAAAATTCTCTTTTTATTTAATGTTTGTATTTTGTATGATATGTAATGTATCAAATTTTGAATTTATTGTACACTTTTTTAAAGAAATGTTTAATGTTTTATATGACTTTTTTATTAAGCCAAAGTGATGTACTTTTTAAATGGGGCCCAGATTACAGACTTGTCACGGTCCCAAAAATTTCTCTCGTCAGCCCTGTTTGTATGCCAAATTTTTTAGAAAAAAAAATTTTTATTATGTCATTTCCCAATCATTGTCTGATTACTATAAAATGGAATCCATTTCAGGCCCAACTATGAACTGCCCACATTTGTGGCAGTCAGCAGGACTTTACAGTAGAAGACTGATTCCTGGGCTTCATTCACCAATAAAATTTTCCAAGGCATGGAATCTGAATTCAATTCTAAGACCAGAAAATCAGAATTTGATATGGATAAGTGAATTTACTTAAGTGAAACTTTGAAATCAGCTTTACTTAAGTAAATTCAATTGATGATGATAATAGCTCTTGGTATGTTCAACTGTTAAGATTCAAAATACGCTGCTCCGTATTTAAATAAAAATCGAAAACGAGCGCAAAAGCAGGATAATTGATAAATACAGACTTCAGATTTTTCTTTTTTAGCTAAAAAATAAATTTATTGTATTGTAGCATTTTCGACCCTCTGGGTCCTCTTCAGCAAATCATAAAAACAATATAAACATTAAAACATAGTTTTAGAATACATTTATAAATTCGAACAAAAATGATCGCAAAACATTAACTGTTTAAAATTTGTATGCGAACTGGAAGTTTTTATAGATATAATGTATTTAAAAACTTCCGGTTCATGTACGAATTTTAAACAGGTAATATTTTGCAATCGTATTTGTTCGAATTTATTATTTTTTAAAATGTATTCTAAAACTACAGGGTGGGTGGGAATTAACTCCCTATTGAAAACTGTTTATAACTTTTTTAATATTTATCCAATTTTCATGAAACAAAAAGCATTTTGTTCCTTACAATGTAGAAATTTATTACATGATATTTCATTTATGTCATTGCAGGTATCAGTGGCAGACTATGGCACAACATCTAACCTTGTGTGAGTGGGCTTAGCTTGCATCTCAGTAAGAAGTATGGCAGTCCGCCTCATTTTGCACATCCTGTCTGTGCGTGGCTTGACACCCATTTTCCAGGACGCTGGTTGGGACATCGTGGCCCCCTGGAATGGCCTGCAAGGAGTCCTGACCTAACACCCTGCAACTTCTTCCTCTGAGGGTGGGCAAAAGAGGAAGTTTATTGCACAAAACCAAAAACTCTTGATGCATTGGAGGAGCGAATTCACCAAGTTCTTGTAAACGTACCGCAGGAGTATCTGCAGAAGTCTGTAGCAAACATCCCCAACTGTTTATAAAAACTAGTGAATAATGGTGGTGCTTATGTGGAATTTTAGCAATACATAACAATTCCTACATTGTAAGGAACAAAATGCTTTTTGTTTCATGAAAATTGGTTAAGTATTAAAAAAGTTATAAACCATTTTCAATAGGGAGTTAATTTCTGTCCACCCTGTATGTTTTAACGTTTATATTGCTTTTATGATTTGTTGAAGAGAACCCAGAGGGTTGAAAGGGCTACAATAAATTTATTTTTTAGTTAAAAAAGAAAAATCTAAAGTCTGTATTTATCGATTATCCTGCTCTTTGTGTTCGTTTTTGATTTTTATAACAAGAGCTTGCTTTGATATTCAATATCAATGATAAAACCATTAAAAGTCATCTGTACAAAATTGGTAAAACATACAATTAACAAACGGATGCCATATAAACTGTCAAATGCAAATAAACAGCATATTTCAGCCTATTTTATCTTATTCTCCCATCACAATAAAGAGCTATTTCCTGTTTTATTGAAATGGGATGGTAAGTAGATCTACTATAAGAATCTTTCAAGAAAACAATATTAAATATTTATAATGAATTCTGCTCCACAAACTTCAAGGCCAACACTGAATCAATATAAGTTATCCTTTGTGTATAGTGGACAACTCATATAATTATTTCAAGTTACTCCAACCTGTCAAATAGTTATTAATGAGCTCAATTCACAACAGCTTGGATGTGTTTACATGGCATTGAAAGAGAAGGAAGTAATACTTGCTAATCATAAAGGGAATCTGCTCCTTTAAAATAATGCCTATCCCCATATGTCCTATCCACCAATATAATAATGCTTATCCATATATGTCCTATCCACATATAGATTATTGTCAAGACTAGGAACAAGTGACAATAATCTATATGGATAAGAGTTTTAGGATGACAGGACTACAGATCCCTATAGAAACTTTCTTCTATTCCAAAAAAAAGAACTTCTATAGAAGAGGTAGTTATAAGATAGTTTCAAGATGAAGGAAGATGACTGAATCAAACTGAAACTATTTCATTGAATAATATGATTTTTAATATGAATAATGCATTTTTTACTAGTAGTAAAAACAATAAAAATATATGATTATTGATGGGTAGTAACTATAAATGATAATATATATAAATCTAATGAACAGTGATATTTCCATCAACTGTACAGTTATATAATATTGAATTTATAAATTATCTCAAAGGAGTAGAAAATGAAATGATGCTTGAAACTGATAATGACTAAAAAAAGCCAGATCTAGGTGCAAATATATATTGGGCCATTTTGTAAGCATGAGTTCTCAATGTCAACAAAATCATATTATTTATTTAAGTTGTAATAATCCATACAGAAATAATAATCTTATTACCTTTTAAAAGCAATAGCAATAATGCAGGTAAGCCACATCTTAATCCTTGCTTTATCATCATCATCTACTGATAGCCTGAGCTAAGTAGGCATGCAAAACATGAACCAAACATGGGCAGTCAAAACAATGATATAGCAGATGGTTAAATAAAAGAAATTTCTTGAGATCTAAAACAAATTATTGAAAAAATCTCACAACTTAATGTATTTTTGTAAATTATTTGGAGTGCTTGCTTCCTAGGCATAAATTTCTTCTACTTTTATATACAGATCATCATCATGACATCATATATTGGTACTTATGTGACATCATAACATCAATGGTCTTTTGTAATGTTATCCATTGTTATTTCACAATAATATCAATATGATAATGGCATAATCTTTTGGATCCTGTGACTAATCCCAAAATTATGGTATCGTGTTTGGGGCCCAAGACCCATCAGAACTGGTTGCATGAGTCTTATTCTGCAGGTTAAAACAGGCTTTAATCTGCAGATTTAGCTTGCTGCTTTGAACAATGTCAAATCTCTAGGATAAACTACAGACTAATTTAACCGGCCGATTTTGGGCAGGTTAAAATTTATTCTATAGATCAGGGTTGGGCAAACTTTTGGGAGAAAGGGTCATATTGCATCAATGAAATATAGCCTAGGGCCGCACTTTCCCAGCGATCCTTATCCTTTACCATCTGACCCCTTCCACAGGTGTGGGTATAGCCCGTGGTTGGAAGTGATCCTGCTCTTTAGTAATTTATGTGATTGGAAAGGGGCGTAAAACAATCGCAAATAAACTCCCAAAATCTCGCCTTCATCTAATAACTACATGAGGTGATAAAATTTTCTTAGAAAATTATGTAGCCAAAATAGAAAAATCCTAAGGGGTGCACTGTCGATTTGATTATGTATGCGTCTTCTACAAATAAGTGTCTGTACACATGCCCGATGCGTTGAACTGTCTTCATGCATTTTCATTCTTTGTGCCGCATTCTTCCAGTCGGAAAATCCTTCCAAAAATTGAGTTTGGAAAGCAGATGTTTCACTAAATAGGACGCATGAGAAACAATATACATTTCCTGTGGATGGAGAATACATGAGCCATTCTCTTTTGATTTTTTCACCACTTACATGTTTTCGAAACATCATCAAATGGGAAAATTTTCTTTTACAATCATCATACTGTCTGCATGAAGCCAAAAAATCATTGTCAAAATGTTGACATTCTGCAGAATCTCTTTTACACCAGAAATTTCGCACTTCTTCGGTAATATTTTGCCATAACCCAATATCATATTGATATTCTGGTCCCAGGTGGTTTCTGTTTTGAATATCTAACTGAACATTCGAATCAGTTTGAATGGCATCCTGTATCTGAACCTTATCTTCATCTTCAACAATCTTTTCAGGTGGAAGATCTACTGCCGCAATTTCACCTATAGACATACTTGGAAAAGTATCAAGTTGATCGTCCATTGATATTCTATGAGTGAAGCCAAGTTGAAAAAGTTTGTGTGTTTTTTTCATTTGTTCAGCAAGCTTGTTTGATTTCTCTTTTTGATTTTTTCGTTTTTCTGCACCACTTAGGTACCTCTTCTTTATTGGCGTTTACATTTGGGAGTACAAAAAACGACAAAAAGAAAATAAAAAAGTAAATCTTTAAGTCTCAGCCAAAAGTAAGAGCCTAGAACAAGATAAATTCACTTCGTTATGGATGTTGACTTTTTTCGAATTTTATTATAACCAAGGCCTAATGTAGACTTTCGAAATATGTTTTTTGAGCCCTTACCCCTACCGAAAAAGTATTAAAAATTTACAACAAAATATAATTTTATCATAAATAAAATTATACAGTCGGTAACACGAAAGAAAGCCGGTACTTGGTGTTACTCTTGATTAGTGATCTATGCATTACTTATAAGAAGTAAAGTAAAACTATTTCTAATTGTATTGCCGCTCTATAGAAATCCTTCTCAGACAGATTTTTTCTTATGTCACCAATTATATTCATTTATAATTATTAGTCCCGTAAAGTAAAATTAGACTTTTATATTTTGAATAAAATCTCAAATAAGAATAAAATTACGATTTTTTGCAATTATTTGAAAAAAATATATTTTTGAGAAAAAGTTTTTAATCAAAATTCATAAAATTTACTATAAAAAAGATCATTTTAATTTTTGCAGCATCAACTGTTTCATATATATATAAGCTGAACTATGAAATAAAATGTGCACTTTATTATAAAAAAAATTAGCAATTACTGTAATCAAAATTATTCAAAAAAATCTTTGGAAATCTTATCAAAGGAATAAATATTTAGGTATTAATTATCTAGAATCTTGATGTACAAGATATAATTATATTATAATTTTTTGTGATTGTTCATTTTCATTATTGTAATCTAAGTTCCTCTCATTAAGAAGAAGCATTTCTTTAATAACCTGAGAATTTAATTAGCGAACCCTATGTCCCGAACATATATTTATTAAAAATGAATGACCTTTGCGGATTCGGGCCTAATGTCTAAATTAAGCCTTGATTATAAACCAAACTCACAAAAGCTAAATAACTTATCCAGATGTCGTATAAATGTTTCAGTTTTCAATAAAATATAATATGCATTCGATAACAACTCATGAAATAAATGAAAAAAAATTTTGCTGCCATAGTGAACACATGCAAAATATCTGCTGACGACGCCGAAAGTTGTTGGGAATCCCAGAAGACCACAACAGATCGGACGATTCGAGAAATCGCTTCACAATTATCCATACACGGTCAGATCCGTCGAACGATTTGGTCTCTGACGATGGATTTGACGACAAATTGCTCCGTGTGTGGCTGCCTTAAAATCAGTCGAACGATTTGTAAATCTGGCGACCGGTCTGAACGATCCGTCTCAACCAAGCTGTCAACGACAGATCTGAACGATTGGTCTCAACGACAGATCTGACGATAAATCGTTCCGTGTGTGGAGTCCTACAATCGGTCTTACGATTCGACAGTTTGACGACGGATCTGAGGATAGATCACATCGTGTGTGTGGACTGTCAGATAATGACCGAACGAAACGATCTGTCGTTGTGATCGGTCTCACGACAAATCGCTTCGTGTGTGGGGCCTTAGTCGGCCTTTAGATGTAGATATTGATAGAATAGAGTGGCCTATTAAACCAGTTGGAATCGAGATTGACCGATGGATTCTTTGGCAGTAATGTAAGATCCATTTTACCAAAATTGC
>AYEL01066104.1:0-25352 GCA_000484575.1 Olivierus martensii
AGGATAATATTTTATTTATAATTTTATTTTGAAATTCAAAAAAATAAAAAATAATGTTAAAAATAACTCAAAATATTTTACTTTTATAACAATGAAATTACTTCTTCTATGGAGATTATAGATCTAACTTTTCCTTCGATCTGAACAACAAAATTACGTCAGCAAGAAGACAAATATGATAGGTCACGTGCAAACCACTTAGTGCTATACCTAGAGGAATTATTTTTTATTTTTTAAAACAATTTTCTCTTTGTCACAACTAGCCCCGGTCTCCCCTTAATTTTTTCCTGGATTTTGAATGAAAAAAGTTTTAATATAAGACATTTAAAGTACATAAATTTTAAATATTATTTTACTGCATAAAAATTAAAACATTAATGATCCTCAAATACAATTCGTTTTGTTTATTAAAATAAATACTGTAGTTTATACAGTAGCTTAGAATATGACCATATCATATAATTATATAAAATTCACATTAAATATTGTGATTATAGTTAATTCATTTTTACCATTTTACATTTTCTTCCTAAATATTGAATAATACTACCCATATCAAAACTCATAATTTTAATCATTCATTAATTTTTAAATAATAACTAATTGATTATAATTATTAATGTTGACTTTTTATTATTTTTAATGAGGAAAAAAACATCATTAAAAGGAAATGATGAAACATCCGTCTGTTAATATAAAATCATCAAATTAAATTTCTAGAAATGAAAAGGAAATAGTGTAGAAGCAAAGACTAAATAGTTATGTTCATGAATAGTCAGGAAATGGCATCATGTAAAACTTTATAATAATCTCTTCAAATTTTATATTCATAATACATTATTTATAACGATTGACTTATTTGATGAAAGTAAGTATTTTTGATATTTTTGAAATTAAGATTAAAACGCAGTCAAACAACTTATAGGATTAATTTTACTATAGAAAAATAGACTTAGTATTCAATAAAATTACAGTATTAAATTATTCGAAATATAGAAAATAGAAAAATTATCGTATAGACCATTTATGATGAAAGTTGTATAAGTCCATTTTTGGAAAAAATTGAGAAAACAGTAATTCAGATATAATTTAATCTGAAATTTTTATTTATAGACACTTTATAGTTTATATTGATATGTTAAACTTTCCATATACTTTGATCAACTGAAAATTCGTTGATAAACGAAACTGCATAATCGTTTATTTTGAAAGTGAATCAAGACCCTTTCCTGTACTCTTTAAACATTTGATAAAGTAAGGAGTAAAATTGAGGCATTTTACAATTAGACTCGCCTTATAACAGTGATTCTTAACAGGTGTTTCCCAGAACGCTGATGTTCCGCAAACGTGTTATAAGTGTTCCACGAAATTGTGAAAGCGAGACCTACTTGAATGACCTTAGCGTACTGCGTAGTTGCATTTTATAATGTAGATAAGATTCAACTTGCATTTTCGAATAAACTATTAAGCAGACTTACCCACAAAAGCACTTAAGATTTTGCTATAGTTTTCGACATCATATCTGTGTGTGTTAGGCTTTTCAATATTAACGAACATAAAAACTCAAAAACGCGAAAGACTTAGGAATATTGATGAAATAATGAAGGTAGCTTTATTATATATTAGATCAGAGATTGCTCAAATCTGGAAAAGACAATTACCTCAGGCATCGCATTAAACTTGGTTTAAAAATGTTCCATTTTTCTAAAAGAGTTAGTTACAGTTCTTAAGAATATATGTTTTTTAAATAATGTTTTTTACTATTATTTAATATGTAATGTATAATTTTTTGTAAAATATATGTTCATGCATATTTTTGTTTTTTGTTTTAGATCTTAGTGATATAAGTGTTCCGCAAATTTTCTTTACAATCAAAAGTATTCCGTGACTTTAAGAACCACTGAGTTACCTCTCCATAAAATATTTTAAAACTAATTTTGCATTAGAGTGGATCGGGGGAAGATGCTTATTTTTCTCTAATTCTTTAGTATTTAAATAGGTGATAATGTTTTTTACTATTATTTAATATGTAATGTATATTTTTTTGTAAAATATATGTTCATGCATATTTTTGTTGTTTGTTTTAGATCTTAGTGATATAAGTGTTCCGCAAATTTTCTTTACAATCAAACGTATTCCGTGACTTTAAGAACCACTGAGTTACATCTTCATAAAATATTTTAAGACTAATTTTGCATTAGAGTGGATCGGGGGAAGATGATAATCGGGGGAAGATGCTTATTTTTCTCTAATTCTTTTCGAATTTTACTGAGTGAATTTAGAAATATTATCTTAAAAATGTCAATTTTTGTGATTGTTGATTAGAAATTCTGAAGCATGATCCTAAATTTATTTTCCATGATGAAAAATCTGAATCTTATGCTGTAAGATTTTATACTATTTTAAAAAATAATAAAAAATTACCGGATTGCTATATCAAAGATTTTGATGGAGTCACATATGCATAACACTTGTAAGTTTAAGTACAAAAAATATGAAAGGAAAACATATGAGTTTTAGGGTCAAAAAGCTAAAGTATAGCGACTTCCCCCGATCCACTATATAGATAATTATCTATTATCTATATAGATATCGATCCACTATATAGATAATTATTTTAAAAAATGCCAAAATTAAATCTAATGATAATGGTAAATTTCAGTGATATGAAAAAATTATCTAATTTTAAAAAATGCCAAAATTAAATCTAATGATAATGGTAAATTTCAGTGATATGAAAATAATCTCTCTAAAAATGATCAAATTTTTCAAATCCATACTAAAAATATCTCAAATTTTTGAAGTTTTCTTTTAATAGAAACAACAATAGACATTTAGTAACTACAACATATATTTAAAATGCAGTTAATTACTATTTATTCTATGTAACAACTATATTTGCACTATTTTATTCTGCTTTATTAGAAATAACAACATATTTGGAACAACATTAAACGAATTTTACTGAGTGAATTTAGAAAAATTATCTTAAAAATATCAATTTTTGTGATTGTTGATTAGAAATTCTGAAGCATGATTCTAAATTTATTTTCCATGATGAAAAATCTGAATCTTATGCTGTAAGATTTTATACTATTTTAATAAGCCTAATATATACTGTATGCATTATTGAATATATTCTTTAGAAAATGAGGAATATAAGTTGCAGTATGGATCTTCCTACAGTTGAAAATGGAGGGTTTAAAGAACTTCATAAGGATTACAAGGAGCTTCCATTTAAAATTGGAACGACGTTGCATGCCTTTTGTAAGACCGGTTATTCTAGGAGTGATAATATGACAATTACATGTATAGAAAATGGTACTTGGCATCCTTCTCATATTCATTGTAAAGGTAAAACTTATACAATATTGGAAACGATACTTTTATCATAAATTTATGAGTTTAAACTATAGATTAACATATAAAATAATTAACTATTTTAAAAATTAAACTAATTAAAACGAAAATTTGATTCAGAAAAATTCCTGAATTTTCATGAATATATACAGTGGATTCTGCTTAATTGGGACAGCCGCGTAATTGGGACAAATCTCAAAGAACGAAACCAAACTAATAAACTAATACATAATTTAAACGCTTAATTGGGACAATAGCATAATAAACTAATACATAATTTAAATTCTTAATTGGGACAGTAGCAGAAACAGCCGCGTAATTGGGACAAATCTCAAAGAACGAAAACCAAACTAATTGCGTAATTGGGACAAATCTCAAAGAACGGAAACCAAACTAATAAACTATGTAATTGGGACAAATCTCAAAGAACGGAAACCAAACTAATAAACTAATAAAAACAGTCGATTCTGCTTAATTGGACCACCAGGCCAAATCTCAAAGAATGGAAACCAAACTAATAAACTAATACATAATATTATTATTAATACAGTGGATTCCGCTTAACTGGGGCAACGCATAATTGCGCCAAATCTCAAAGAACGGAAACCAAACTAATAAACTAATACATAATTTATGAGGACAACTTTTCGCTTAATTGGGACAATAGCAGAAAAGGAATTTTCAAATTTTTGATGCATTTTAGGGATTTTTCGAAAGTATGGCTACACATACATATGCTTAATTGAGACAGTAGCAGAAAAGGAATTTTCAATTTTTGATATATTAGTGATTTTTCGAAAGTATAGCAACACTATATACACTAATACTTGTTGTGTGCTTTCTTAGGAAGTATGGCAACACTATGTACACTAATACTTGTTGTGTGCTTTCTTAGAAGTATGGCTATACATACATACACTAATCTTTGCCAAGATATCAAGAAATAGAAAAGGAATTTTCAATTTTTGATATATTTTAGGGATTTTTCAAAAGCGATAGCAGAAAAAGAATTTTCAATTTTTGATATATTTTAGGGATTTTTCAAAAGTATAACAACACTACATACACTAACACTTGTGTGCTTTCTTAAAAAATTTCTTTTATAAAAATTATAACATTTGAAACACTACGTACACTAATACTTATTATGTGCTTTCTTAAAAAAATCCTTATATAAATATGCACTAATACTTCTGTGCTTTATTAAAAAGCACATTATATAAAAATTAAAACAACATTTTAATATACTAATACTTGTTGCTTGCTTTCTTTAAAAACATCCTTATATAAATATTAATACTGTTATGTGCTTTCTTTAAAAATTCCTTATATAAAATAATACATACATATACTAATTTTTGCCAAGATGTCAAGAAAGGATTTTACACAGCCTACATACACTAATCTTTGCCAAGATGTCAAGAAAGGATTTTACACTCAATAAAATTGCTTGGCAGAATAAAATTAAAAGCCAGCCATTTAATACAAGTTCTAATCTTTGCCAAGATGACAAGAAAGGATTTTACACTCAAGTAAAATACACTCAAGTTTTTTGCTTAGCTGAATAAAATTAAAAGCCAGCCATTTAATACAAGCTATCGTAGAGTCGCTGAAATAAACCAAAATCTACCATAGACGCGTCTCCTACAAAAAGAAAATCAACTGCGTAAGGAGTGGGCATTACAGAAAGAAATTCCAGGAACATCGAAAAGAAAGCGTGATGGAAAGGATTCAAAAGTCGAAGAAGCATTAGATCAATGGATTTCTGTAGTTAGCGAGGCGTGAATATCAGCGGCCCAGTGTTGAAGATGGAGATCGGTAAAAAACATAATTAGGTACCTATTTTAATAAATCATTAATAGGTACCTAATTATTATTATTTTTAACTATTATTTATTTACCTACGAATTACATATTTTATTTTAGATTATTATTTATTTACCTACGAATTACATATTTTATTTTAGAATTTATTCATTATTTATTTACCTACAAATTACATATTTTATTTTAGAATTTATTATGATGACAGCTGGACCAAAATGGCTTAGTCCCAACGTGTCCTGATCTGTAGAGAAGGATTCTTAGGTTACTTAATGTTGCCGGGGCAGCCGCTTAATTGGGCCAAAATGGAGATCGGAAGAGCGTCGTGTAGGGGCAAAATGGCTTGGCCCGACGTGTCCCAATTAAGCGGAACATTATATATTGAAATTTTGAGATATTTAAAATTTGTTAATATCCAACTTTTAAATGTACTATATTCAAAAAGGATACAATATATCAATTCAATAAATAAACTCAGTGTGCTCATTTCTACTTACAAGTTAGTTTTATCCATTTGTGTAGCATGAGAACTTAACATATTATGCATGAGCACTTAATATAGCAATAAATGTTATATAAAAGAAATTTATTAACAGATATTATTATAAATTGAACTGAACATAAATAGAATAAATTAGTCTAAAGTACAGGCCAATACAATAAGTTTTTTTTACAGATGGTTTAGTAAAAATTGTTTCCAGTTCTAATGCATAGGTTTTATATTAAGAAACAAGATCAAAAATTTCTTATGAATTTTTTCAATATATCAAGTTTACTTAAAGATAATGCAATTTATTAGCTACTGATATAATAGCCAGTCTGTAAAAAAGTTCGAATTGCTTAAGATGTAAGACGGAGTAGGGTAAGGGTATTATCGGGCATTTTTATTGTAAGATAAGCGAAATTTTCCTATTTGATATTGTAGTAATCTACTACAAGTTAATATCAACCTATTGACGTAGATATTTCACGGATGAATGATGCGATTCCAGCAGGGCTGCCGTTACGCACAGGTCGAGCAGGCCCCTGCCTGTAGCGCCAAATTGATAAAGGCGGCAAAATGATGATTTTCATTTATTTTATTATTTTCTGTTTTCATTTCATTTACTTTAATTATACATTATCACGGCGTCTAGAGCAACCAATAAAAATAAAATGACATATGAAGAAGAGGCGCGTTTTGAATAAGGCGCGTGAATCGAGAGTGGAGTGACATCTTTTGTGGCACCATCTGTCGTCCGCAGCACTCATCTATAGTGCGTTCATACCTGTTGTCAGATGTCACTATGTAAAGCCAAATGTAATGTGTTTTAATACGTGTAGCTGTAATGGTCCGAAATAGACTGCATTTTTTAGACAAAATAAATATTTTTGCCACATCGAAAATTAAAGTTTGTTTTTTGCTTCTTTGAAAAGAAACAATTCTTAACGTCCTATACTTTATTTCACGTAAGAAAATAGCAGATGGCGCTTGAGAGCCGAGCGTTTTACATGCATTAAATACATAATTTAAATTCATGAAACCAAAATTTGTCAATACTAAATATTTTTATCTGTAAAAATGTACAATACTTGAATATTAAAAATTACAAAGTCGAAATCAAAAACATGATTAATTATAATTTAATTTTGTCATTTTATTTCATAACTGACAAGCTGATAAGTGATATTTTTTTGCAAATGGCAGAATTTATAACCGTATCTAAACCAACGCTATTTTCTTATGTGAAATGAAGTATAGTAAGGGCGCCAAAAAAAATCGCCTGTAGCGCCAAAATGTCTAGCGGCGGCCCTGGATTCCAGTATTTACATCAACCTTTACAAAAGCGTCGCGTCCGAATAGCACACATAACTTTGACAGGATTTAAAAGTGTAATAATTCTTAAGATAACTTCATATTAGGAGCTATTTTTTTGGTAAGTATGAATAATATTGATTAAAGTTTATATTAAATAAACAATATTTTTTGACATTTCAAAATTTTATGAGAAAAACCCTGGTAAGCTCTTGCTCCGTAAATATTGTTACCTGGGACAAGTGCAGATCTGCATTTTGGGGTAGTCGCGTATTAGGCTGCTCTGGCCTCATAACACTTTCAATTTTATTTTTTCGTGTTCTACATTTTAATTTGTTTATTAACTTTTATTTCTTGCGTACAACATGGTTCGCACCTACGTCAGAAAAACCAGCAGGGAGCGATTATTCAAAAGAAATGAACGGAAAGTGAACGTTGTCGAGATGATGATTGATAAATGCAAAGATATCAATAAAAATTTTCGTATAAACCATTTTTTATTTGATAAAAATCTTTTGTCATATTAAATAACAAAATATGTACTTTGTTACTTTGAAAAAAATAAAAAGTAATATAAAGTAAATAATGTGAGATGAGGTATTGCGAAATAAAACAAAAATATAAATTGATATAAGTACACAAGTTGTTATTAAACAATTTGTGTACTTACATCACTTTATATTTTTGTTTTCACACAAGTTATTATTAAACAATTTGTGTACTTACATCACTTTATATTTTTGTTTTATTTCACTGTACACGCCTCTCATATTTCAGAGATCAATCCTTGTTCTTTAACAAAGGATAACTATAAAAAACGGAAACAACCTAAAAATAATGCGGTAAAAAGCATTTTATTACAAATTTGTTCTTAATTCTGCTCGTAATGCTGTAAAAAGCATTTTATAGTAGATTTGTTCATAATTCTGCTCTTTTCAATTAGCGTGCGTAAATAAACTTCAAAGCTTTTTTATCTTGCAGGTACGCTATTGCCCTGTTTTGGAGTAAGTGTAGGGTAGCTGACATTTTGTATGATTTTGTCGCAAATTTAAAATTTTCAAGGATGAATTATACATTTTAAGAGCTGCGTTTAAAGTCCAACTTTGCAAAAACCGCTCTGCACTTACCCCACTCCACCTTAATACGCAATTCACCTTCTGAAATATATAAACTAGAATCAGACGTACTGAAAGTTAGAGAATGTATTTTGAATACTTACATCAATATAAATTGATTTTATTATAAATATTATTTTGTATAATTTTATTTTATATTTATTTGTATTAATTATTAATCGAAATTCGTTATACGAGGTTTAATCAAAAAATACTCGGACTGCGGAGTTAGAAGACAGTGTAACTAATCAAAGGCTATCGTACGATTAAGCAATAACTTAGTCGTACGATAGCCGTTTTAACAATGTGACTAATTGATTCCAATTCAGTAACAGATAAATCATAATAAAACTAAATTTAACTGAGCTGATTTTGATAAATTTTTATTTAAAAATTATATAAAAAATAAATTAAACGAGAATAAATCGTTCAGAACCTACCCGACTGCATTGCCTTTCATCGCAGCGTGTTTGCACTATGATATTCGACGGTAAGGCCAGTGGCGCCGAGACGGGGAGGAAGTCGGGACAAATTCCCGGGGCCCGTAGAAGAGTGAGGGGCCCGGGCCACTTCCTATAAAAAAAGAAAAGATAGTATAAATTTTTTCTATTTTTTTTAAATTAAGTAACTGAGCACTATAAGATATATAGAATAAAAACTGTATTATAAAAATGTAAGGTAAAGAAAAGTCTTTGTATTCTAAACAGTTAAAATAAGAATTAATTATAATAATTAGACAAACATTCCATTTAAACAGAGAAGAAACTGATAGACCGACAGGGCCCACAACAAATTTTTTGGAGGAATGGGATAAATACAGTGGAATACGTTTATAACGAAACGATTAAGAGCGGAAAATTTTTTTCATTATAACCGACGTGAAAATAAAAACTTTAAAAAACTTGGAGGCCAAAATTAGTTCCATGAGGCTATGACGTTATTCTTCGAAAAAATCGATATTTTAAATATTTGCAGCCTTAGCAATCTAACAGTTATGATGTTAGGATGGTAACTCAAAGGTTCCTGATTTGATCCCGAGCTGAGGCAGACTTTTCTTCATATAAATTTGTTAAAAATTTTAATGTAATTATTAATTCATAGATGGCACCACTTATTAATTTAATCATTAATAAAAATATTCTAATTATGAGATGGTACTAATATTAGTTTAAATTATTTCAATGATTAAAATTTCCATTAAACATATCAAGGGATAAAATTTGGCAAGTATTAGATTCATTTAGATTCTGGAATTTACAAAAATTTTATTAGAATCCGATGATTCCGATTTTTTCCAAAAATAAAATAATTTTATGATAGATTATATTTGTAATAATATTTTAGATGGAGACTTTTCTTTTTCATAGTAAGTAATTTTAGAATATTAAATAAATAAAAATTGTGTAATAATGTGCTAAGTATTAGTTCAATGGTAATGTTGAACATCTGTAATTTCCATAACAACAATTAACAAAAGTTGTATAGTACATTTAGTATTACTTTATATGAATAAAATTAAAATATTAATTCTGACATTAAACATATTAAGACTTTTAAACCAGAAATTTCTTCTTTGATTTTAAATGATAGAAAACATGGATTAAAATTACAAATATTAAGAGACATATATCTTATAATTTATGTTCCATTACTCAATAATGTGTGATACCCGTAGATTGGTATTTTCTGTTTAAAGAAATTGAGATTTCATTATATAAAGGAACATCTCTTACTTAAAAATTATTTGAAAGACATATGGGTAGTTTAAAATGAATTCAACTTCTAAAATTTTAACAATTAAAAAAAAAAAAAAAAAAAACTAACTGCAAGCAAGCTTAATTCGGAACAAAGCATATCTAAAACTGAAAGGCTGTTGCCAATTTATACAACAGCATAATACCGGTTGATATGTTCTTTACAAATTATTTTGATAGCTTGAATATGTTGAATTATAAATATGTTTAGAAGATAACCACATTTTAAAAAACTTAATAACAAAAATTACTAAGTTTTCTAAAAAACAATAAAATCAATTCATAATTAAAACGTGAGGTTGTCTATATATGTGATCTTAAAAATTTTAACAAAGTGATCTATATTCAAATAAATACTTTTAATTTTTATAATCATATTAAGATTTCGATACTGATTATAAAGTATATTTCAAACATTAGTATAGTTAAAAATAAAAAAATACACATTGTCCTGCCATAGTGTGTAATAAAATTAAAAAAAAAATTATACTTAAAGAAATTTGAATTATCTTCATTAACTTTTTATGCATGAACAAAAAATAAAATTATATTTATTAACACAAATTGAATTCTTAAGAATAATTATAAATAATAATATATGCTATTGTACAATAAAATTCTTATTTATTGCAATATTTTCTGTTTTTCAATGCAGGAAAACATCAAATAATTAAATAAAATTTTACTGAGAATATAATAAAGACAGATTTACATCTTCAAATAAAGATCAACAGAGAACAAATAATATCAATCAACAGTAAAATATTTTTAAATCTTTGTATGAATTTATTTTATGCAAATCTTAAGATGAATATTAAAACGCAGCAAGCAATATTAATAAATGAAATTAAAAAACAACGTGGAATTGAATAAAAGTTTTAAAATCTTTAAATATACACTAATTAATATTATGAAGGAAAACACTAATTAATCACTGAAGAAATAGTTTGCTGGCATTCAATTAAATTGTCACTAACTTATAAGAAGGAAGTTTAAAAAACGAATTTTTTTTTATTTAAAGGAATCAATATTTTTATTTTTTATTTAAAGGAATCAATAAATATTTATTATAAATTTGAAATTAATTAATGTTTAATATTTAATGTGTTAGAAAAATTACATACTTATAAAATATGTAAGATTATACAGTCGATTCCGCTTAATTGGGACATGTTAGGACTAATCCATTTAAGCCCAATTAAGCAGCTGCCCCAATTAAATGAACTAATAATAAATTCTAAAATAAAATATGCAATACGTAGGTAAAAAATAATAATTAGATACCTATTTTAATGCTTTATTAAACCAAAATACAGAAAATATTCGTACTATAAACAGTAAAGAAAAAATAATACATACATGATAAATTTTATAATTTCATTTCTTGGCATCTTGGCAAAGATTTAAAATTTTAAATAAAATCGACACTGTAAATGAATATCGCTAGGTACAGTACATAATATATAGTAACGGTAGACTCTTAAGCAGACACATAAAGCAGGTACATAATATGATGCAGGATGATAGATAACTGATTTGCATCATGCTATGTTGCCAAATATTAGTGTACGTAGTGTTAACACATTTTCAAAAATCCCTAAAATATGTCAAAAATTGCTAAATTCCTTTTCTGCTACTGAGATAATGCAAGGCTATAAACTATTAACCACATCATCCTCAACCTTTATAGAACATTTAAACAGCTTAAATCCCTTTCCCAATGAAATGCTAACAGTATATGACTTTGAGTCCCTATACCCATCAATATCCATAGAACCAGCCTGTATACAATTATACAGACTAATGCTTAAAAATTTGAAAGATTCTGAGAAAACAACTAAATGCATTCAGGAAATTTGTGATTTGGTGTGTCATCAATCATACTTCACATTTAATGGTAAGTATTACAAACAAAAAAACAGGTGTCCCTATTGGAAGCCCGATGACTGGAGTACTAGCTGAACTGGTGATCAGGTTCAAAAAAGAAAGAGTTATACCAAGATTAACATTGGAAATAAAATTGTATAGAAGATATGTTGATATTTGTATAATATAGAAAAAACAAGAAGATCCAAAAGCACTAGAAGAATATATGTCGGACAACTCACTAAGACTCCATTTAAAATTAGATCAAGCAAGCGGTAAGAAGATAAACTTCTTAGACGTTCAAGTAGAAGTAACAAGAAACACATATAAAACTAAAGTATACCGCAAACCAACCTATATACCAATATATATACCAAACACGCCAACAACCAAACTGACTCATAAAGCCTCAGCCTTTAGAGCTCTTTTCAGAAGAGCCTTTACGCATTGCAGTACAAAAGCAGATAGAGACATAGAAATAAATGAAATATTCTCACAAGGAAGAAAACATGGGTATAGTAACAGTTTCTTGAACAAATTGCTATCCTCAGTTACAAAAGCTTTAAACTCAAAAGAAAAGAAAAAAATTCCAATAACAGAGGTCAAATATAGAAGCTTCGACTACCAACCATAGTTACAAACCGTTTATAAAGACATAGAATAAGCTACAAATTTTAAAATAGCGTACAAAAAGAAAGATACCATCTTTTCGTTACTTAGAAACAATAAAGACGAATACAGAAAAGGAAAAAACACAGGGGTATACAAAATCCCAATCTCCAATCTAGTACTAAACAGAGAAGAAAAATATATCGGATACACAACCCGCAACTTAGAAAAAAGGTTAAAAGAGCATACAAAGAAAATATAAAAAGGTGAAACTAATACAGTGCTAGGAATTAGAGTAATAGAACACAACATAGATATTAAATGGAAAGAAGCTAAAATAGTAAAACGTCTCACATGCCGAACCGAAGGGATAATTTTAGAATCGACTGAAATAATTAAACAATCTAAAAATGATTATGTTATCAATACTAATGACCCAAGTTCTCTTTCTAATGTATGGAAGTGGTCTGTAAATAATTTATAGAAAAGACTAAAAAAGATCCAAAAAACATTATTAGGTGGCACATGTCTTCAACCTGTGCATCGCGCAATATACCAAAAATTTTTTACATGTTTAACGTTTTTATCAGCCTATTTATTTTCCTTGATTTTTATTAGTATCCTATGTTGGTAAAAAATATGTATTTCAGATTTATTAGCGCTATTTGAAGTACTTTATAGTCGTACATTTTGAACACTATTTTGAATGACAATGTTATGATATCAGTTGAGAACCTTTGTAAAAAGTCCGTTACATGTTTTGGCTATTTAAATCCAGGTCAAATATCAACTCAGCTTTAGACATCCTAGTAGATAGGTGTTTACAATTATATGTTGATATACAATATGTGTTTTTTCATCGCACATGTGTAAACAAAGGGGGATAAAATCTACCTTATAAATTTGTTTGTAAAAAGTTAATATTAAACCTGATGATGACACCAAAGGAAGGTTGAAAACATTTGTCAAAATAAAGTAATTTCTGTAGTCTTGTGCTAGTTTTTGAGTGTAATTGTGTTACAATAGTACAGAAAAAGAAAAATGCAAAGAAATATTATTTATTAATTTGGTTTCCATTCTTTGAAATTTGGCCCAATTAAGCAGAATCAACTATATATGAAAAACAATTACAATCATGAAATTACTTCCACAAAATCTTATAAAATATAAACTGTTAAAATTTCTACATCCAATATACAAACTCAAGCAGTCAGGATGTAATTGGAATTTTGAGCTTAACAATTTCCTTTCAAATATAAGGTTATAAGAGACTGGTTTACAAATTGTATATATATCAAGCACCTTATTCAATCATGATAGATTATATATCAATAACATTTTTATCTTTGCAAGAGATCCAAAAAATATTGTGTATTTTAAAAGACAACTACAAAATAACTGTGTGACTACTGACCTAGGTTGGATTACTCATGGACTAGGTATCATCATCATATGGAATAAAAATGGAAGTATTCATCTTAGGCATATTCTATTGATGCATTGTTAAAACACTTTCATGTCTGAAAAACATTTCAAGTGTACCAATGGATCCAGGGGTTAACAAAAAATGGACCTGAAACATTAAGTGAAAGAAAGCAAATGTCTAATGTTCCACCCCATTTATGAGGTTTTTTTGGGAGATATTGCATTAAAAAATGTCTTGCTTTTGTTGCACATACCTGCTCATCAACAGATAAGCAACATTCTTTATATGACTTTGAGTCCCTATACCCATCAATATCCATAGAACCAGCCTGTATACAATTATACAGACTAATGCTTAAAAATTTGAAAGATTCTGAGAAAACAACTAAATGCATTCAGGAAATTTGTGATTTGGTGTGTCATCAATCATACTTCACATTTAATGGTAAGTATTACAAACAAAAAAACAGGTGTCCCTATTGGAAGCCCGATGACTGGAGTACTAGCTGAACTGGTGATCAGGTTCAAAAAAGAAAGAGTTATACCAAGATTAACATTGGAAATAAAATTGTATAGAAGATATGTTGATATTTGTATAATATAGAAAAAACAAGAAGATCCAAAAGCACTAGAAGAATATATGTCGGACAACTCACTAAGACTCCATTTAAAATTAGATCAAGCAAGCGGTAAGAAGATAAACTTCTTAGACGTTCAAGTAGAAGTAACAAGAAACACATATAAAACTAAAGTATACCGCAAACCAACCTATATACCAATATATATACCAAACACGCCAACAACCAAACTGACTCATAAAGCCTCAGCCTTTAGAGCTCTTTTCAGAAGAGCCTTTACGCATTGCAGTACAAAAGCAGATAGAGACATAGAAATAAATGAAATATTCTCACAAGGAAGAAAACATGGGTATAGTAACAGTTTCTTGAACAAATTGCTATCCTCAGTTACAAAAGCTTTAAACTCAAAAGAAAAGAAAAAAATTCCAATAACAGAGGTCAAATATAGAAGCTTCGACTACCAACCATAGTTACAAACCGTTTATAAAGACATAGAATAAGCTACAAATTTTAAAATAGCGTACAAAAAGAAAGATACCATCTTTTCGTTACTTAGAAACAATAAAGACGAATACAGAAAAGGAAAAAACACAGGGGTATACAAAATCCCAATCTCCAATCTAGTACTAAACAGAGAAGAAAAATATATCGGATACACAACCCGCAACTTAGAAAAAAGGTTAAAAGAGCATACAAAGAAAATATAAAAAGGTGAAACTAATACAGTGCTAGGAATTAGAGTAATAGAACACAACATAGATATTAAATGGAAAGAAGCTAAAATAGTAAAACGTCTCACATGCCGAACCGAAGGGATAATTTTAGAATCGACTGAAATAATTAAACAATCTAAAAATGATTATGTTATCAATACTAATGACCCAAGTTCTCTTTCTAATGTATGGAAGTGGTCTGTAAATAATTTATAGAAAAGACTAAAAAAGATCCAAAAAACATTATTAGGTGGCACATGTCTTCAACCTGTGCATCGCGCAATATACCAAAAATTTTTTACATGTTTAACGTTTTTATCAGCCTATTTATTTTCCTTGATTTTTATTAGTATCCTATGTTGGTAAAAAATATGTATTTCAGATTTATTAGCGCTATTTGAAGTACTTTATAGTCGTACATTTTGAACACTATTTTGAATGACAATGTTATGATATCAGTTGAGAACCTTTGTAAAAAGTCCGTTACATGTTTTGGCTATTTAAATCCAGGTCAAATATCAACTCAGCTTTAGACATCCTAGTAGATAGGTGTTTACAATTATATGTTGATATACAATATGTGTTTTTTCATCGCACATGTGTAAACAAAGGGGGATAAAATCTACCTTATAAATTTGTTTGTAAAAAGTTAATATTAAACCTGATGATGACACCAAAGGAAGGTTGAAAACATTTGTCAAAATAAAGTAATTTCTGTAGTCTTGTGCTAGTTTTTGAGTGTAATTGTGTTACAATAGTACAGAAAAAGAAAAATGCAAAGAAATATTATTTATTAATTTGGTTTCCATTCTTTGAAATTTGGCCCAATTAAGCAGAATCAACTATATATGAAAAACAATTACAATCATGAAATTACTTCCACAAAATCTTATAAAATATAAACTGTTAAAATTTCTACATCCAATATACAAACTCAAGCAGTCAGGATGTAATTGGAATTTTGAGCTTAACAATTTCCTTTCAAATATAAGGTTATAAGAGACTGGTTTACAAATTGTATATATATCAAGCACCTTATTCAATCATGATAGATTATATATCAATAACATTTTTATCTTTGCAAGAGATCCAAAAAATATTGTGTATTTTAAAAGACAACTACAAAATAACTGTGTGACTACTGACCTAGGTTGGATTACTCATGGACTAGGTATCATCATCATATGGAATAAAAATGGAAGTATTCATCTTAGGCATATTCTATTGATGCATTGTTAAAACACTTTCATGTCTGAAAAACATTTCAAGTGTACCAATGGATCCAGGGGTTAACAAAAAATGGACCTGAAACATTAAGTGAAAGAAAGCAAATGTCTAATGTTTCATATAGAGAATTAATTGGATCACTAATGTATTTTAGCTCAGCAACCCCATCCAGACATTCAATATACTATATTTAAATTAAGTCAATTTTGTGTCAATCACAGTAAAGATCACTGGCAATGTGCAAAATATGTACTTAAATACTTAGCAAAAACCAAAAATTTTGCTATGGCATATAAGACATTGAATTCAGTTGTTCAGATTATTTGTGATTCTGACTGGTCAAGCAATTTGGATGATAGAAACTTGTTCAGTGTAATAGCTACAAAGATTGGAGACAATTTAGTTCATTGGCAATCACAAAATCAGCTTCAAAATGGAGGCAGAATATGTAGCCTTATCAGTCAGAGTCAAGGAAGCAAAAATGATTACAAATGCTTTTAGAGTTAAAAGACTTTTTGTTAACAATATAAAAACCAATTAATTTGTTAAAACTGTGAAGAATGGTGAGTAAACGACAAAAAAAAACTTGCTAGAGCGAGATGGTGATGTCTATGGGGGCGGACGTGGCCAACAGTTTCTCCACCACCATGATGCAGTACACATAATGTGTTAAAATGGAAATGACTAAATTAAGATGTTAAAATATTAAAATATAATTTTATGAGTTATTTAAAAATGTTTTGTACTAATTTAGAATAACTGGGATTAATTGCTTTGTTAATTTTAAAATCAAACAGTTGTAAATTATGTAAAAATGTGACGCATATAAGCGGTGGCGTCCATGAGGTGTCTCTCTCTCTGATATTAGCTGCGGGTGGACTTGCTGTACGTCCTTGTCTCGTTAGTGCATTTTCTACTGTCTGTTTCCAGCAAGGAACTACAAAAATGTATGTAGTTTATAATTCAGTTTATATTAGAGTTTGGTTTAATACTAATAAAAGTTAATTTTTTTCATGGCATCGAATACTTCTTTATTGCGAGACTTAACTGACTTAGAACTGGATATTAATATTCAAATACGGATAAATCGACGGGAGTCAGCGAGTGGCAGGGGAGAGGTCCCGGACCCTCATAAAACCTATATTATTATATGATGATAGAGTGACAATACATTTCACCAGAAACAAAATGGAAAAATAATGAAGATTTGGAAAAAAGGTGTTTTTAGCGATTGGAAGAAAGTGTTAAAAAAGTTCAGTTCTATTACCTGTCTCTGGAAGTGTGTTGTTGCAGCAAGATGGGAGAGGCCATATTGGATAATGCAATGAGCTGTGCATCAGTTTGAACTGGCTAATCTTTTTGTGTATTATAATGATAGTTACGAAGGAATAATTTTTAAAAATTAACGATTATTTAATGAAAATGTAAGTGAAATTGTTTTTATGAAAAATGTAGTTAAGGTTTATGAGAAACTTCAATATGTAAATGAGTATTGTATAAAAGCCTTCCCATTAGACGGCGTTTTTGCTTCCCGTTCTGGTATTCATGTAGAAAGATTCGTGTGTGTCATCGTTTAGTGGAAGTTGTACTGTGAGGAAGTTAACTTTGACCTGTCCTAGTTTTATTTTATTATGCATTCAATTATTTATCATTATTTTCCTATATACTAACGTATTATATTTTAGTTTAAAAGTTAACTTACTTCCACCTTCTCTGTCGTAATTGGCAATCACATGATATGGAGTCGGAACCCGTTTCCGGAAGAGCTATCCCGGTTAATGATGTCATCTTATCTACATAAATTTTACCACTGAAACTGATATGTGAAAATAAGAATGATCCATATCGGTGTTTTGTTCGATATATAAATTAATTGTAAAGATAATGACATGAATGAATTACTCTGTAAACTAATAACTTTGAACTTGTTACGTATAAGTATGTAAATGAGCGAGTGCGGAAGTGTTCGTCACTCGAGTATAAAAGAACAACGCAATCGACAAGTTTTTTGAGGTGCTGAATTTCCAGACGTAGAATTGGTGAAAGTGACAATTGAGTTTCTTGTAAGGATCGACTGTTATTTGAAGTTTGTATCGGAAGTGGAGGTAGTAGAATTTAGTATTATTTAAGGTTTGTTTCTTGTGAATTTTGGATATTTGAATTGGATTAAATAAGTTTTGTTGTTTATTTCATTGTGCTTTATTTCGTTTAAATAAAGCTTTAATTAACACTTTTGTAAGTGTTTTTGAGTCTAATAAATTTTATATTTTTCGTTATTTAACTTGTTTGAGAAATTATTCCAATTATTAGTATAAGTTCTAACATCATTTTGTTCGTTTTACTGCTAACACTTAATCGGTACTTTTAGTGTAAGTTCCGATCTCTGGTTTCGTTTCGTCAGTTAGATGTTACGTTATTGTTAGATTGTCTTGTAGTTAATTAGATTTAAGTTAGAACTTAGGTAAAGACCTGAGCTCAGGCAGAACTCTGGAATTTGCAGAGTCGCTAACCGTTAGGCTTAGCTGATAAGTACATAGTATTGACATTCGTTCTACTCCGTGACTTTGCAGTACTGCTTGTATGGTTCTTGTTGGTATGGATGGAAATGTACTGTTAAGTATAATTATGAATTTAAGCCGGACAGGAAAAGTTGTAAGTTTAAATTCTTGTTTCATTAGTTTTCATTTCTGTTGAGATCGATATTACGGAACGGAATGATGTATACACCATGATTTCTTAGAGGGTTGATGGGGTGCTTATCGTTGCGTAGGAGGTTAAAAATATTATTAAATTTTCTATAGGCTATTTTAAAGTTAGTGATGCTTTCCACGTCGTGTTTAAGCTTATTATTAAATTTTCTATATGCTATTTTAAAGTTAGTGATGCTTTCCACGTCGTGTTAAGCTTCATTAGTGGAGGAGCTTGCTTCCAGGTGCGGTATACAGAGGGTTGTGTTGGTGGTTCGGCAGAGGAAGACTTGTGCAGAGAATTGACTTAACCCAGAATATTATTAAGAAAAAAGCTGTTGTAGCCATGCATTCTACCTTGTTGGAAAATAGTGTTGATCTAAGCTAATCTGTCGTTATAGTGGTTGCAGTGAGTGAAGGAGCGTTTAAAGAGGGATCTAAAGGCGGCAGCTTTGACGGATAAGTTGTCAGACGAAGATTTAGGGATAAATATAGGAGCGTATGTAGGCTTTCTATAGATAGAAGTTCTATATTCAGAGTTATCGATGGTGATGCTGATGTCTAAAAAGTGGACGTTAGTTATGCTGTCTTGTTCAAGTTGCAGACTCAGGCCCAATATCGGGTCAGTCATAACCGTGATAAATTCGTTGATATCGTTATCTTGCCACTTATCCCAACGGTTAAAAGAACATAAAGACAGTATACTTAAAGGTGCAACCAACACAGCTTTATCTATACGTGCTTTAGAACATAACATCTACATCCGTTGGCACGATCAGGACCAACGGTTTTGGCCAGCCCCCATGTGAACATGATTCGTATCTCCCAACTGGGAAACGTATTCGGACTACTCGTCGCTTCTACAGGCTTCTAAATAACATTCGTCATCGGAGGAAAAAGCTCTCCAGCTATACCCTCCATATTAATATTATGAAGAAGAAGAAGAAGAGGTTGTACGTTTATCCACATGTGTTAAAATAATATAAAAGTGTTTATAGCAACAACTCTCAGAATACAGACTTACTCAGTAGCGATAATAAAACTCGAAATGACTCTTCTGATATATTTCAATTGATTTCACTCTTACCGGTCTGGAAATGTTTAATCCAAAATTAAATAAGAGTTTAGAGGGAATTATTAAATATTCTAAAAAATTTTAAATATCTTTCAGTTTACCAAAGGTTTACATGAAATCTTCATACAACTCGTAAAATTTCTACACGTGAAGTTCCGAAATTTCTGCGAAGGATGAAAATAATACTAAAAATATTTAATATTTTTTTGAGTGTATTATAGAGTTCGTTAGAGATTAAACTATAAATAAATATCACATACTGAATTAAAATCGTCAATTTTAGAATTTTCCCGCCAACGGTACAATAATATGCCTCTTCGAAAATAAGTAATGTAAAAAACCCTATCACTATCATTAAATTACAAATCAACACTAGACAGTAATTCGATAGAATGACATATTCAATAGTTTATATTAAAATGGTCAAAATATTAAAAATGAAATTAAAGATTCTTGCAAAGTCAAAGAAAGAAAATTCGAAATGCTCAACACTACATTGATATAGCTGTCTACGTCTTATACTTAGTATTTTTTTTCTTTTATTCTTCTGTTACAGAAATTCGAAATATAACAAAATTCTATCTATAATCACATGAATAATTCGATATAACAAGATTTAATCTGCACGCGATAGTGTTTCATATCAATGATATACAAAAACACCTTCCAACGAACCTAGGGAAGCTGCAAACAGAAAATTATCCACAACACTCCTCTGACATATGGGTTTCGTATCCGTATACCTAATCCGTGACTCTACTGACATATTAATATTTGAAGAAATTTCCTCAAACAATCCCACCACAGATTATACAAACAGCACAAAAATGTTTTCTAAAGTTGATCTCTGACATATTAACATTTGAAGAAATCTCCTCAAACAATCCCACCACAGATTATACAAACAGCACAAAAATGTTTTCTAAAGTTGATTCTACGACAAAATATTTCATGATAAATTTAAAATTTTGCTATTCTCTACGGTGTCAATAAATCTTTCCTCAAGCTTTATCTAAATCTTTAAATTGAAGTGAATTATTTTTAGAAAATTGAAAAGAATGTAATGCTTACAATTGATTTGTTTAAATATTTAAATTATTTTACAGTTATACATTAAAATACTAATTTTTATACTTATTTATTCAGAATGATGTCTGGTATTCCAGTATTACCATATTATACTGATTGCTACGCGAAACGGAAATTGCTGATCTATTGGCTTTCTTCGATAATAAATTTAATATCAACATCTCAAACATCGATACATTATAGCTCTGTAGATGCATCGACATACGTCAGTATATCCGTAAATCTAAGTTATGCATTAATATTCGAATGTATATTGAAAAGATAAATTATAACTGAGATAAAGTTATAATTATTTACAGTTTTGTTCATTTGCGTTTTATGTTTTCTCAATCCGAAGCTTGTTTCTATTTCCTGCTCTGTTTTCACACAAAACTAAGATTAACAGTTTTTAAATCTTAATAAGATGCGATAATTGATGTTAATAATATTAGGAATATATTATAACATTCATTTGAAAAAACAGACTAAAGTTGATTATTGTAATAAACTCAGATAAAAGCAAACATAATAAACGAAAAGGTATTTACTAGATTTGCACAGCTTATTGTTTATTACAGGTCATTGCTATTTTGTTTAAGGAAAAGGTATAAATTCAAAAGACACGGAATGTCCCTCCTTAGAAGAAAATTTCAATACTGTGAAACGATTATTATTATTCAGATAATAGAAAGATTTAGAACTTTAGAATGCTTAAACACAGTGAAGTACATTATAATTAGCATCTGTAAATTCCTCTTGTACACAAATTATTAATGTCAGTAGAATATATAATTTATTTAAAACAATTCATTTATGTTTAAATTTGAAAAATTTAAATTTTAAAATTTTAAACTTAATTTTAGCATATTCCTGCCAATAGTACAATGTTATGCTGCTTAGAAAATAAGCAATGTAAATTCAGTTCACTATCACAAAATTTCTAATCAATAGTAGGAAGAAATTTAATAGAATAGCTCACTCAATAATTTTTTTATAATATGTAATCCCTCGTTAAAGGTAGGTTGTACAACCGGAATTCACGTATAGGCGGTTACATAAATACACAGCAGTCCATCATCCTCGGATCTGGAAATCCTGTGTATGTTGCTTTTGATAGCAGTCTGTAGCTGTTTTTGTAATCGTTTATTTTCTATTTATCATTATTATTACATTTCAATGCAAAATAACAATTTTACAGGTGTCCCGTTTTGTATTTTAGAGAATGCTGAGAACTTTTGTACATAAAAGGAAAGCAAGGGGGTGAGAAAGAAAGCACCAATGCCGGTTTTAGTTGTGGTGTTGGATCTGAATTAGATTGTGTTTTTTTTTAATTGGTTAGATAATGGTTTCTAGGATGATAGATTCGCAATTTGTATGCTTTCAGTATCTAGCTTTAAATAGGAGTGGAATCAATCATCCCACATTTCTGTGCACCGAATATATATTAACTAGTTAATGGGAAAATGCCCCTGAAGAGGCAGAAAAAAAGTGAATATACTCAAGGTATCAAACCTCAAAAAGAAGTGGACAAGCCTCAGAACAGTGCGGTAGATTTTCTCAGTATAATGCAAGTCTTCGAAATGCCGCCCCTTAAATCTGAAATTGTATTTTGATTTCGCTACTTATGCTGCCCCCTTACTATGCCTCCTGATTCAGCCGCTTCTTTGTATCATAGCACAGGGCTCCGACAAGCATCAATACGAAGGTACAAGACTTAAAATCAATTTTTAAAGTTGAAGTATATTTTAACCTCTGAACTTGGAAAAAAATCTCTTCACCAGAAAAAGTATATTCCGCAGCATGGCTTATAAAAACTAAACACCTTGCTGCTTACTAACACTATAACGTTTTATTTGCTCAGCTGCGGAATAGGCCTATACTTTTTCGGTGAATTGATTTTTTCCAAATTCAGAGGTTAAAGTATACTTCAACTTTAAAAATTGATTTTAAGTCTTGTACGTTTGTATTGATGCTTGTCAGGGTCGTGTGCTAGGATACAGAGGAGCGGCTGCATCTCTGTATCCTAGCACACGGCCAGGCGGCATAGTAAAGGGGCAGCATAAGCAGTGAAATCAAAATACAATTTGACATTTAAGGGGCGGCATTTCGAAGACTTGCATTATACTGAGAAAATCTACCGCACTGTCCTGATGCTTGTCCACTTCTTTTCGAGGTTTGAGACCTCAAGTATATTCACTTTTTTTTCTGCCCCTTCAGGGGCATTTTCCAATTAACTAGTCCATTACTTTTTGTTAGGCCAAAATTTCTTATTGAATAAACTTTAGAATATGTCTGATTACTGTACAAATAAGCTAACTCGCCGGTTATAGCAAATTCGTACCAGAAAACCCTTGGTTCCGCATTTTCTCAGTTCATCTAATATATTTTTTGCTAGATTACTTAAAAATGAAAAATAAAAAATTTGTCCTCTGGCGGAGTTGAACCGCTGCCGCCCTACTTCATGAGATCGTAAAAATCTCGATTTTTCGAAAAATCGAGATTTAACGTTGAATAAAAGCCGTTCTATAAAAGATTTTTCAAAACGAAAAAAAGGACCACGGCGATTTTCAGTCGCACAACAATGTCAGAAAATTTCAGCAATTTTTCGCAAAAATTGTAGGTTGTATAGGTTGTATAACATTCGACATTTATTTTCCATTACAGTACGCTTACAGCACGACATATCTCGACAGGTTATACACCAAATTGTTCAGGTCATTAATACGAATTGATTGTTACCATTACCGTCGAAATCGGAGCAATACTAGTTCCAAAAAACATCAAAATAAGTTTATAACAATGGTATACTTACAGTATGATTTATGTCAATGTATTATGCTGTACAGTCTAGTCCATAAAGTTTTGCCTACTCCTCGTAGGAGCTGTGCTTGCCGGAAGTTGATCGGTTGCACAATCAGGTACTTGTACTGAGAATCAAGGTAGATCAGAATGGACCTGTCCCTTCTGAATGAAAATAGGGTGGCAGGTATACGCGTGGGATGTGCTCGTCACGTGCATTCTCCTGACAAGAATAAGTGATAGCTGCTCACGGCAGCATCGTTAACTTAAAGCCTAAATTAATGAATAACCGATAGCGGCTGACAGCAGTATCGCTAAAGCCTCTATCTACCACTCCGAATAGCCAAGTTCGAATCCGAGTTGGAAAGATATATATTTATTTTTTGTTCTTTATCGCGTTTTCGATTTCGTTTAAATTTTAAACATTGTGTGTAATGGACACCATAAAAAGATTAAAATTTTTTTCAGCCAAATATGCAGTTTGATCTGTTCATTTGAGGGTTAAAAACTATACATGTTAACTTTTGTGTCGTCGTTTTATTCTATACTTTAGTTTTTAATAAAGTATTTAATAATTTGTATCGTCGTTACTTTTACCAAAATCCTCTTTTGTTCAAATCATTTAATATTGTTTATTCGATATCTATATCGAGTAAACAATATTAAATGATTTGATAAATATCGATACCTATTTTTATTATAAGTTTTAAATTTATCGATAAATTTAAAACTTTTTCGGAAAAAATACAAAAAATATGAAAACTGGTAAATCTACCTTATTAGTTATATATACTTTTGTTTTTAGCTCTACTATCGCATATTGGTCACTTTTTTCACACGTTTGTCCAATTAGCTCCTCCTCTTTAGATACAGTGTGTTCTACGCCTGTGATTGATTCTCTCTTTTTAATCGTTGTTCGTCCTCTTTTTAGAATCGCTATTCGAATTATTACAGTATTAGAATCACTGAAGTCGCTGTGATAAATATATAATAAAATATTTATCCCAGCGATAACTGCTTTCTTAGCTCAAACAAAAATCCTCATTAAATTTCAACATTTATATTATCTATTTACTGTTTCACGTGTAATTCTCAACACTTCATATATAAAAGTTGCGAAAGATCTTATTCATTTAGATATTATTTTTTTAAATTGATGATTAGCCTATAATTCTAATATTTGCATTAGTTTATCGCTCTTTAATCCTGTTAACACCTCGAGATCAGAAGTTGAACTGCAAAAGATTTCGACATTTGAACAGAATTTTTCTACAAACTGAAATGTCTAGACTTTATAGTAAATTTTCATGTCATTTCTACGAAAATCAAAGTGCATTACCAACTATATTACCATATAAATAGAAATATTGTCGTATTCTCTTTTTAGTCCTAACGTATTTTTATCTTTACAGTTTTGATTTATAATTCAAATAAATTCACAGCTTTCAAACAACATT